>VWZI01015448.1:838787-927342 GCA_013396835.1 Psilopogon haemacephalus
CAGCCCGCGGGCACCGCCAGCCCGGGCACCGCCAGCCCACGGGCAGGGACGCGCAGGCACCGCTGTGGTCGCCGCAGGCCCCGCGCGGCCCCAGGCCCTGCCGCCGTGACCCGGAAGCGCTTGTCAGGCGCCGCCCGTCCCTGCCGGAGCGGTAAGATGGCGGCGGCGGTGTCCGTGCTGCAGGCGCCCAGCGGCGGTTTCAGCTTCGACAACTGCGCTCGGTGAGGCGCGGGCGGGGTGCTGGGGCTGGCTCCGGGTGGCAGCGGGACGCGGGGGCTGTGGCCGGGGGGAGCCCTGCGGCCGACCTCACTTCGCACCTTGTGTTTCAGGAACTCCTTGCTGGAGGCCGAGCTCGTCCAGAAGGGCCTGCGGCTGCCCGCCGCCCGTAAGACCGGCACCACCATCGCCGGCATCGTCTTTAAGGTGAGGTGGGCTCCGGGGGCGTCTCTCCGCGGTTTCGCGGCGGGTGGGAGGCCGGGGGCTGGGGGCCGGGTAATTCGTTTCGCCCCCAGGCCGGGGCTGAGCGGGGCAGGGGCGCGACCGCCCCTCGCTTCTGAGCCGGTGTTAGGGAAAAGTCTCTCGGCCCCGCGGCAGCCTCATCGGGAAGCGGCAGCCTGCATGGCTCACTGCGGAGGTTCCGCGGTGCTGAGTCATCCTCGGCGTCCCCGGCTCCCAGCCTCGGCCTGTGCGGAGATGACTCTTGCGGCCTCCCGCTCCAGGCCGCTCCGTGCCCCTGGGACCTCGCCATCAGTGCTGGGAGGGTCCGCTTTGGAGATCGAGGTTTTGGGAATCGTTCTCTCTTTCCGCAGGATGGCATAGTCCTCGGAGCAGATACGAGAGCAACCGAGGGCATGGTTGTTGCTGACAAGAACTGTTCGAAAATACACTTCATTTCCCCTAATATCTAGTAAGTGTTAAAATTTATTATGCAATGGTATTGGTAATATAATTGGGATTTTTAACAATGTTCTTTGCTAACAACAAATGCTAAAGCATAGTTTAAAATGAAAATTCATTACCAGGGCTGGGAGATCATTGGCATTTCATTTACTCTTAGGCTATCTTGTCTCTCTTAAGTCAGTATTTCCAGAACATGAGAACTTAATTCTTTCAATTTTATAATGAGATGATTTCTACTTGTTGGATAAAGCAGAGGTGTTTCTTCTGTCCTCACCTTTTCCTAAACGGTTTTTGATGTTTTCCAGCTGTTGTGGTGCAGGAACAGCTGCAGATACTGAGATGACAACTCAGTTGATTTCTTCCAATCTGGAGCTCCATTCACTATCTACTGGACGGCTTCCAAGAGTTGTCACAGCTAATCGAATGCTAAAGCAAATGCTCTTCAGGTAACTGAATGGGGTTCTTGTTTATTTATAATGCTGTTAATAGCATCACATAATATTTAAGCTTCTGTGAAGGAGCAACCCTCCTTAGCCTCCTTAATCTTCATAACAATACTTCCTTTATTTAATAATTGCTTTTTGCTTCATTTGCTCCTTTTGGGATGAAATGGAAGAGAAACTTTCATCTCTGGTGATACTACAGTTGTACCTTGTTTCTAGTATTTACAAGGCAGAAATAAGGTGCCAGTAGTTTGTTAAACTGTTGCTCACACCCACCTGTTATGTGTCTTTGTGGCGGGATGGCTGGACCAGTAATAATCCTATAATGTGCAAGAATTTCACATGGCTTGTAAGAGAAATCACTACCTCAGAATGAGTTTTATTTTCAAGGTGTTCAACCATTTGAAGCCTACAGCTGTTAATAGAGAAGTCCAGCGGTGTTATAGTGTGATAGATGAGTAAAACGGTTGGAAGTTGTGCTTCAGCTATCCTAAGATTTCCTTTGATTTCTTGACTGATCACAGTCAGTGGCAGCTGAACTTCCCAGCTAGCAGCTTAATGCAGAACACTCCCTTGGATTGAGGGCATACTCTCTAGACTTTCAAGTGCCCCTGTACTGTAAGGTAGTACTGCCTTTTGCAGAAATAAAAAAGAGGTATTGAAAGAGAAGGAAAGGATGAAATGTTGTGTATTCAATTAAAGATACATTGTTCAAGCCAGTGGAAAGTCTCCAGCAAAGTGAAATAAAGCAGTGAAAAGGATGTGCTTTGTGCAACAAAGTGGCTGAGATAAGCAACAGTGATTCAGCGCAGCCACTTAGGGCTGCATTTCCAGGCAGTTTCATGGTGAAAATGAAGGACTCAGTTTTCTTTGATGTCTGAATAAGAACTCAATTGCAGATACAGAAATTTCATTTAAGGCTTCAAACCTAACTCGAATCTTTTCCCTGTTAGCATAAAGGTATTGTCCAGCCTCTTCGCTTGTGCAGTGCTTGTTCTGTTTGATCCTGAAATATACCAAATTTTAGTCAGTCTTAATTTAAAGTGCTGCTTATGAACAGTGCAAGTAGTCTGTCTAGTGGAGAAATGTACCTGGTGTAATTGTGGGGAAATTCTTACATGCGTGCATGGTGTTAATTAACCACAGCTTTACTGTGGCTTTCAGATTCACATGTAAACATTGCTTGTAGGTATCAAGGGTACATTGGTGCTGCCCTGGTTTTAGGAGGAGTTGATGTGACAGGACCTCACCTTTACTGCATATATCCCCATGGATCAACTGACAAACTGCCTTACGTCACCATGGGTAAGTGATGCTCTCTCAGTATTGCAGCATGACTGCCAGGTTAAAAGAGTGAACGTTTCAAGGCAGTATTTAAAGTGTTTTTACTTCAGCTTCATCGTTTGCTGGGAGCTGTACAAACCTCAGACTTCCAAAATAAAGCTGTACCCATATCAGTAAGGCAGGTGCACTGTTTCTTCTTGTAAGACTTCAAAAACATGAGCTATTATACTAGTGAAGCTGTCAAAAACCTGATACTAGTAAAGTTGCTCTGTGCATTCCCCAGAGTTGTGATATTCCCAAAAACTTGCTGTTAAAAAAACCCAAACAAACCCTTAGAAACTTGATTTACAAATAGTCCTGACTCATAGTTCAGATGAAATTTCACTTGGGAAATTATGTTCTGCCTAAGTACTTCTGTAGTTTCACTGGGACAAAAATGTGCCTTGTTCCTCCTTTAGTACTCGTGTGTTTCTGTATTTTTTCCAAGCAGTAGCTGTTTGACTCAAGGTGCTTCATTGTGGTCAAGCAACATCTGATTGACTTGCTTCATATAATAATTGCTCTTAACTGCTGTATGGAGCTTCTCCATGAAGAAGTTTAATTCTATTACTGGGGTCAACTTGACATTAGCCATCAGGTTATTAAGTGCTACTACCCCAACTCTTTCTAACATCTTCTGAAATCGCAGTAATTGGATAGTGATAATATTGAAAGCTGAAGTCACAGATTTCTTCATGCTTTTTTGGCATTTAGGAAGTATTCTGCCAAGGCCAATTAAAAAAGCAGTGTTCAGGATATGTTATGAAAAGCAGTCTGGGAAAAGATACTCCAATTTGCTGGGTTTTAGACTATGTGAAAAGAATGTGGGGTAATGTGGAAATAAGCACTTGGTGGTAGCGGGATACAAATCATAGGTAGCTATTCTTTTTCTCTCTGGAAAAGCAGAAGCACTGCTCAGTTTGCAACATTCCAGCTGTACAGAAGGATATGAAAAACAATCAGAATTAAACTTTTGAACTCTGTGCCGCTTTGCAGTAGCGATAATTTCAAGTAGCAAAGTGAGTCTTGAGCACATTCCCTTCACCTGTGATCTTGCTGAACCACCCAACTGGAGTCTTTAATGAATATATCCAGAATACAAACTCTTAATTTGTAATATTGATTTGTGACTTCAAGTTGTCCTTTCTCCTATGTTTTCTAACTATTCTTTGTCCGTATCCTCTAGATATCTTTTTTTTCTATAGGCATCTTGTTCTGTTTTTAATTATTGAGGGATATTTGGAGAGTCCCTGTGCTAAGAATCCTGAATAAATGAGCTGTAATGAACTTTGTGACTTGAAGGAGAGACTTGATTACCATCATCCTCATATGTTTTTGAGACGGGAAATAGCATGTGCATTGTTGAAGGGAAGGATACACATAGCTTGAAATATTGCAGAACTTGCCAAGTCTTTGGCAAAGAGGATGTTTTCAATAGCTTGTTTGATAAATTCTGAGTTCTTTTGTGATTTATAGTCAAATCTGGGATTAAAGAGTAAAAAATGGTAAGAAGTATCACTGAGAGACTGGTAAAAGATTAGACTAATGCCTTCTGAGCTAGTAATATTCTTGAGCAGTTTCATCTGTGGCTTTTAAGGCTGATGCCCTACTGAGAATATGTATCTGGAAAAAGTAAAATTTCAAACATAACCGGAGTTGCAAATGTGTTTGTTTTAAATCAGATGCAAGTGATCACTGTATTATTTGAGACTTGGGTGACTTTTAAATGAAAACTTGGGTTTGGTAGAGCTATGGAAATGTAATGGAGATTCTAAATAAATAATAGAAAAAAAAGATCGATCTGAAAATGAGTGTGTTGGATTAGTAAATCAGATTCAACCTGTGTCCGTGGTTGGCATCTCTAGAGAAAACACTTACTATATTCTTGGAGATGAAGGTTAAAGGTTTTCCTTCTGTATCTTTGCACTGCTGAAACACTGCAGCTGTTCAACAGAGTCATCTGGTTAACTATAATGAGAACTGTGATTGACTTGTGGAAATTGTGCAGAGGTGGTGTTGGACCCATAGATGGTGCCATTACCTCAGGAACTGGCAAATTACTTGGCAAGTGAAATCTGTGTAACAGTCATGTGATGTCATTGTTTAGCCTTTGATACATAAAAAGTAAATGTCTGATTCTTCTAATTGCCTTATGCCCAATATTATAGTAAACTGTAAAGCTACGATTTGAGCTGCTAGCAGTTGACTGAATAAAATCACACAGTTTCTGTTACGTACAGCGTTATTTTCATGCCTGTGCTTTTAAAGCTTCAAAGGATGGCATTTCTGAAAATCCTGGCCACTCCTCTTTCCCTCCACAGAAATGACAGAGCAGCAGCATAAGTTAAAAAAAAAAAAAAAGCTGAAAAGGTGGGAAGCATAAAACAAATGGATTAAGTTCATTGTAGCTTTAACTCTGTTGTTTTCAGCTGTACCAGATCTGTGTCTGGTGATTACATGTTACTTTTGGCCGTGCTGTCAAACAAAGCCCTTCTCAGCATAACTGTCCTTTACCTTTCAACACCCAGCACACTGATACTTTTTCTAATGCCTAGGATACTTTTTAGTAAAAAAATCAGTTCATGCATATAAATGAATGAACTGAGACAGCAGGAAAAGTATCACAGGTTAAATCAGAGGTAGGTAGTTGGCATTGTATTTTGATATTATTTACATAAATCTGCTGTTTGTTATTTTTGCTGCAGATGGTTTAAGAGCAGTTTATTAAATAAAGTATTTTTGGCTTGTAAATTTCTTGAAATTTAGTAGTAAAGATGGTTGAGGAGTTGGATTTTAGCTTGTTTTAATGCGCTGGAGTGTGTTGGTGAAGGTACAGAGTGGTGTCCTCTCTTGCAATGGAGATTTAAAAGCTACTCAGTGCTTACTCAGGAGTGAAAACATCAAATTAAACTGTTTATGCTGACAAAGGACAAAATTGGATTTCAGCAAACGATGCAAGATTGTCTGATTGCTTGGCTTGTCTAGGAAAGCTTCTGGCCAAGACTTATAATGAAATGCATGCATAAAATTAAAGCCGTTGAAGTCTGTAGTTCAGCTTTCAGAAACAGTAAGTATGTTCCAGTAGTCTCTGGTGGCTGACGCTGGTCCCCTGGTACTGGTCTTGCTTCATATTCATAAATCAGCTCTTCATGCATTGGCAGTGTCGTCCTGCAGAGCAAGCACTAGCACTGCTGAGACCCAGCCCCTCAGCCAGGAACCCCGGGTGAAAAATGATCCCAATCGATGGGGCTGTGGAGATCACTGAATTTTTACCTAGAATGAGCAGCAAATTGAATAACAATGAGTGTGTGTGAATAAATGCCCTGTCAGGGAGCCCTGACACTGATGGATTAGGAAGTGCTAAATGTTACTCTCTCAAGGCTCTGTGCATCCTCTGGTGTGGCAGGCTGAGGGAGCGAACAGGTCCTTGGCTGATGGAAATGGACTGTGCTTAGCAATAAGAAGTTGTCTTCAGTGAAAGGCCTGCTATAAAAGATCCAGTTCATCTATTTTAGAAAAACTACTGCAGTTGTAAAACACAGTGGAAATTGTCAGCTGAGGATTTTTTTTTTTTTTGCTATGTATCTATAATTGTCTTTCATTTAAAGTCAATACTGGAGTGGTGCAACTGCTCAAGAAAAGACCAGATGGGATTTTAAAAGCAAGTTTATTGCAGTTGACTCCAGATTTTTTTTTTTTTTTAAATTTTTAATAACTTAGCTATGAAAACTTATGAAATGACCAATGTTTCTTAAAGAGGAGGAAAAAAAAAACCTCTTATGGGCTCATAACTTACCTGGTCCATGCTGATTATTAGGCTGAAAAGCATTTGCATCAGAATAGAGCTTTGCATCTCGGTTTCTGTAGTTCTTTGTAATTTGTTTGGCATGAGGTGCTAGGTAATTACTTCCTGAATATTTGTGTTTAAAATGCATACATAATAAATTCTTTTGGAGTTGATACAACTTTTTTTTTTTTTTTTTTTTTGAGTTGATACAACTTTTTTTTTTTTTTTTCTTGATGGTTGTTTCCAAGGCTATTGAAGTGTAACCATTCATAGCACTCAGTGATTCTTCAAAAATCTACCTGAAGGGATATTTTCCTGAATGTTACAAATGATGATTTGACCTATTATACTTTATTACCCTTATTGCTGATACATAGAAGTGTTATAAAATTCCAACATAAAAAAAAAAAATCCAGCAGAGAATATCTTATTTCTGCATTGGTTGTGTGTTATTTTCAAACTAAAGTTCTCTAAGTTAAGTACTTGGTTTGCTATTTCTTTGAGCTCAGTTGAAGACACTACTTTAATGGTGCATTATCTTGCAGCTTTTCTGAATGTCTTAAAAGATTTGTGGTTAGCAATGCTGAATCCTAGCTGGTAGTGACTTCAGTTGTTGTTTGTGTGAGGGGGACCATCTATCCCCATTTAATAGATGGTGTTTGGCAGTGTTTGAATTGTATCTTTCTCTAGATGTTGTGTGAGAATTGTTAAGCTTGCTTCTACATTAAGGCAAAGCATGCTTGTTAAAAGTGAATTATTGGTGGGCACTGAATGTATGGACAAGAGAACAGCTGTTTCCCCACATACAAACAAGTTTTCCACAGACCCTTAATATCTTAAGTTTTCTGTGCTTTTTATGGGCACTGCAATAAGAAAACCATGCTGCCAGTGTTTACTTAACTTCACAGGTTTTATTGCCAGCTCTCCTGTTACAATGCATAGCTTTCACAAGTCTGTTGGACTGCTTGGAACATTGTGGGGTTGTTTGGATCTCGTGTGGGATTTGACAAGTTGAGGGGAGTTGCTGTAATTGAGTAGTGGGGTTCAGAGCTATGCTCACAAGCAACTGTCTACTGCTGGCTTTTATGCATTTCTGCATGGGCAGTCAAGTGATAAGGCCTCAGTCCACCAGCAGTGTGAATGGATGTTGAGGGCTTTCTTTTAGTTAATGTGCTTCAAGTGAATATATGCACATCACCAGTATGTTTCAAAACAGTTTGTATTGCGGTTGTCAAACAGCAGATGATTTGATGAAGAAACTCAGAAGTGTACCTCTGTGTTTCTAGAAACATGGCGTTTGCATCTGGTGCTAGTAAGAGTGAAGAATGTTCATTGTGCCTTTTAAGATTACAAAAACTTGTTCTTTCAGAGAATGCTTAGCTGTGCTGTTGAGACTTTTTTTGCTAAGGCACCTTTAAAATGCAAGCTTATAAAGCTTATATTCAGGATTTATGAGCAGTAGAGGGTAAAACCAAATGAGTTTATTCAGCTTTTCCAGCATTACTTCCTGTTCTTAGAACCTCCTTGGGATCTTGGTTTTCATATGTAAATGTCTACTCATAGGTTTAATCAAATTAACACTTTCAGCAGCTCTTTGTAAACTTAAATGCAGGCAGCCCTGTAATGTATTTATTTGATGTTAACATCAGATTTAGCATTTACTTGCAATTTGGCAGCATAGTGAGATAATCTATATGTAAACAATTATGCTTTTAAGGTCATGCAGCATAAGGGGTGGCATAGTCCTGTCTCTGTGCCCTTCGCCCTTTTCTTCTTTGTAAGTCACTGAGATCTTGCCCATGGCTTCTTTTGGAAACCTTTTCAAAAGGATCTGGAGGAGTGAATCCAGTCTGAGCCATGTAGGAGATTACTGCGGTTATCTGTGTCATTGATAATTCTTATTTGTCAGTAGAAGATTTAAGACATCAAGAGTGCTTTTTCTTAGTTCAGCAGCTGCTGGAGTTATTTCTGTCGGGTGCTGCCTTTTATACATTCATTCTTGCCTGTTTTTTAGTCTTTACATTCTTTTTTTCAGAGAGCCCTTGTAGATTTTCTGGTTTTGAGGCTTCCCATGCTATTCATGGTAGGCCTTCATTTGAGTCTAATAAGAATGTGGTCTTGGTCTGAGTCTACATCTCAGATTATTATTTTTATTTTCCCCTCATTAAAAATGTTCCCGTGTCATTCCACAAGATGAAATACTTTTTTTGGTTCAAGCCCTGTGTTTGTTTTGGAACACATTTTTGACCTTGTTTGAAGGACCAGTAAAATTCCTTTTATCTGTGATTTGTTCTGTGATCCCAGCTGTCTGTATCAGCAGTTCATTTCTGCCATTAGCTGCTTAAAAATATATATTTTTTTTCTAATTCCCAGTTTCAGCATTTAAAAAAATGGAGTCCTGTATTGCTCCAGGGTGTAAATGAATAGTCATTGCCTGTAATACAAGTACACACTTAGAGTGTCCTACTGCTTTTAGATGTGATGTATTTGGTACTGTAAAGGTAATGATCCTCAACCACAGCAATATTCTGTAACAGGAATATCTGTCATATTCATTGGGATTACCATGTTCATTGATTTTTGTCTGTAAATCTGCTGTTGCTACCCTTTAAATTTGATCTATAATTGGACCTCCTTAAATGGTTCAGATAAGGCAGTCTGTATTTTCTCAACAGTGTCGCTGTCAGCTTCTCCTTTTTCATTATACATTCAGCAGACTTGATAAAATCAGCAGGACACCTCATTTGAAACTGTTTAATCGCTGCCTTTTTCTTCTGCTAAACCATTGAGGTGGTCAAGCGATATACACAAATCATTTTAAATGGAAAATATGGCTTTCCCTGTGACCCAGCTAAACAGATAGCAGTATGCAAAACAAGTTAAAAAGTAATAAATGCCAAAAAAATCTTCTAATTGGAGTAAAAAATTGCAGGTAACTTTATTCACTCCCCAAAAGTGGTGCTCTCTGAAATATGGTTAGGGCCACAGACAGACAAGATACCTTCCCGACGACTCACTCTTTCTGTACAAAGCAAGTTTACAGTTTCAGATAGTGTCAGCCTGCTTTTTGTGTTAATTTACAAGAAAGCACATTTATAACACTTGCAGTTGCAGTGTTTAGGTAGAGATGGCTCCTGTTCAGTGCCACACTGGCACTGCATCCTTTAAGAGAAGTAACATCAAACTCTTGATTTTTCTGTCCTTTCATCTATTCAGCTGTTATTGTTCAGTGTAAAAGATAATGGCATAAAGTAAACACCTAATAAACTGTTTAAAAATGTAGGTATGGGAAGTAATCTGGTGACAGCAGCCAGCTCCCTGTTACCATTGCTGGTTTAGTCATCCCCACGTGTAAAGGTGACTGTGGCAGGGCAGCTTGTTAAAGCAATCTATTCATTCTGAATGTCTTAGTACTAAGTGACATAGCTTCTAACGTGGCCAGGCATGAAAGTGGGACAGGAGAAATGGAGGAGTAGGAATTACCAACTGGCATTTGATTAACTCTCTTTCTAACCTCGTTTTCATATCTTATGGTTAAAAAAAAAGGCTGTTGGAACAAGGACTGTGACAAGGCTGCACAGCAGCTATACATTTAGAATTAAATTAGGTGGTGGACTTGGAAGACAGTAGACACTTTGGAGTGTATAGTAAGCTGAGGTAGACTTAGTTTGGTTTGTGCTGCTGATATTTATGTTTAGCCAGTACATTTATAGTGTTTTTTTCTAAAAAGTATCCTCACTTTGTTCCCATAGGTTCTGGATCACTAGCAGCTATGGCAGTATTTGAAGATAAGTACAAACCTGACATGGAGGTAAGAAATTTGATGTGATTGTTTTTGTTTTTTTTTTTTTTTTTAATCTCAGTGGTCCTCACAATCATAAGAATTCAAGAGGTTTGAAGCTTTAAAAAAGTTAAATCTGCTTTAGTTTCCCTGAAGTTTAAATGTACTGATGTCAGCTACTGGAAATAAATTGATGAATAAAATTTACAGAAATACAGCTTCTTGCAAATTTATATATGGGAACACTTGGGTGATTTCAATGTATTTGGAAGCTTTTCCCCTACAACTTACTAATTATAGTTGACTTCAGGAATTTAACAGCCCTTGCATAGTCAATATTGCTGATTATTTGTCAGTAGCCAATCCTCCTCTCTCTGTCTTCATAATTGTAAAATGAACAAAAAAATATTTGAGTAATACATGAAACCACTTAGATTTCTGGTTGATTGAGGTTTAACTGGAACTAATAATTGCACTTTTAATAGCTACTTTTAAAAGCTGGTGATCAGAAGATTTAAGGTTGTAGATTGCTTGTGTTTTGCTGAGGATCTTGATAAAAATAGAAAAATGCTTCTGCGTTCATTATAGAGAATTATTCAGGAGGCCTAACTGCTGGAGTGTCATGATTAAGACCAGGATAAGCTATTCAGTTATGGATATATGCAGTACATTATTTTTGTATTATCTATAGTATTTACTAACCCTTAGTTAAACTGTGCTCAGTGCCTGTTAAACTGAGCAACAGAACCTCCAGTTATCTGCAAACAATTGATGAGAAAAATCCCAAACAATTAAAGGGCTTTCTGTAACCCTGTTTTGTAAAGTACCTTAGCCATGTCAAAGTCTCTTTTAAACCACACTAATCTCTTCAGGCTGTCTGTGAATGCTTATTCTGATTAATAATTTCACTTTGGAGAAAAAAAAAAACACCTGAGAATTAGTCTCAAGTTGTGCCAGGGGAGGTATAGGCTGGATATTAGGAAGAAGTTCTTCAAAGAGAGAGTGATTTGGCATTGGAATGGGCTGCCCGGGGAGGTGGGGGAGTCACCGTCCCTGGAGGTGTTCAAGAAAAGACTGGATGGAGCACTTGGTGTCATGGTCTAGTTGATTGAATAGGGCTGGGTGATAGGTTGGACTGGATGATCTTGGAGGTCTCTTCCAACCTGGCTGATTCCATTCTACTATAAAATTGAGAATGGAACCCATTAAAAATGCCTTGTAACACTAACAGTTGCAGTTGTTGCAGCATAAAATGCAGATGTAACAGATCTTGCAGTTATCCAATATCCCTGAATAACATGGAATAGGAAAAAGTTACTTTGTTTCCAAAAAAGGTCTTCAGAAGTTTCTCATCTTTATAACACAACTTCAACTTTGCTGCTTTCAGTGATGGTGCCTTGAGTCCACTGGGTTCCTCTCAAGTTAGAATCATACAATCAGTCAGGGTTGGAAGGGACCACAAGGATCATCTAGTTCCAACCCCCCTGCCATGGGCAGGGACAGCCTACCCTAGATTAGGCTGGACAGAGCCTCATCCAGCCTGGCCTTAAACACTTCCAGGGAAGTGGACCCAGCCACCCCCCGGGCAACCCGTTCCAGGGCCTCACCACTCTCATGGTGAAGAACTTCCTCCTCACATCCAATCTGAATCTCCCTACCTCCACTTTTGCTCCATTCCCCCTAGTCCTGTCACTACCTGATAGCCTAAAAGGTCCCTTCCTGGCTTTTCTGTAGGTCCCCTTCAGATACTGGAAGGCAAATCATTTAAATGATGTTGTACCCTGTTACATCTTCCAAAGAAAGGTGATGTAATATCAATTGATCTAAAACAAAACACAAACCCAACTTGTTTGGAGTTTTCCACTAAATTAATTAGGAGTCAGCAAAAAGCACTTTTCCAGTTGTTCCTGTGTCTGGCTCCTTTTCTGCCTGTACAGGTGGAATAATTGTAGGTGTGTAGGATGAGGGAAATGCAACAACTTTCAGGATTTCTGTGTTGCTGCAGCGTTGTGGGCAGTGTGTGGCCTTGTGGCCTCTAGCATCTTTATAAATACTCTCAGGAATACTGGAATATTTTTATTAGGCACTTGAGTGTTTTCTGTCTGTAGCATTACACTAGATGGCTGGTAGGAAGAACTGCTAGATAGAGGTAGACTCTGCTTTTTTTCATTTCCCCTCATGTTGCTGTGAGAATGACAGAGTCTTTTTTTCCAGCCTCTGGTGTGACTGTGCTCTTGGCATGTGTGCTATTCATTCTGAAAACACGGGCTACAAATCCTTGGAATCAACAGCTACAGCAAAATAATCCACTTTCAAAGATACAAATGTCAAAGAGCTCTGCTATGAACCAAAAATTTTCATCTTATTCTCAGCTAGTTTTCAAGCTTGTTTTCTGAGTCAGTCTTTGTGTAAGAGCAACCAAAAAAAGGCACAAAAAATTGGTAAATCTCCAACTTTTCCTCTTTAGAAAGGTCATCCTAATTAAATTGTCTTCATACACAACCATAAATGGCAGCAGATATTCAGTGTTCTAACAAGCCTGTAGAAGTGTAGGCTACCAATTTGTAGAAATAGATATTTAGATTTTTGAGACTTGCATACACCTTAACCCTTCCTTTGTTTTTGCTAGATACTCTAATAATTTAGCAATTGCATTCACTAAACCAGCAAAGTTTCAGGTGACAAAGCTCAACTGCACTCTTAAACATATTTTGTTGTGGCTGCCAGCTTAAAATATTTACCTTCCAAATCAGATGTGGGGTTTTTTACCCAGCAAAGTAACAAAATAAATGATATTTATGCTGAAATGAAATTAAATCTGAAGCGTACTATATATATATTTTACGTTGAAAAATTTGCTGTGAAATAGTAAACTTAAAATTCCTGGAGATTAATTTAATAAAATGGGCAGAGGATTAATATTTTTCTGTCAAGATCAATACCTCTTTCTTTTACACTAATTGTCAGAATATCTTGCTAGGGCTACTGGAGGGTAGTGGTGTGCTTCAAGACCATCACATCACAGAAAAAAAAAAAGATTCAAAGGCAAACTGTCCTGCACCCTCTGGTATCGACTTGCAAATTAGCATCTGGAATGTAATTAAACAAGCTTAATGAAAGTAGCAGCTGAATACTACTGGAAAAGACAATCAGCTTTTTTGCCTCTGATATATATTCTGTACTATTGAAGCTGATCACCAAACGCATCTTGTGAGCACAGTTAAAAAAAAATTAGCATTTATTTGAAGAATAGGAACTGTTTTTCATTCTGTTATGCTTTTGGCATGCACTGGTGTCCCATGAGAGCCATGCCACAGCAGATAGTGCACAATATTTATAAATCCATGACAGGCAATAATAGCAACTTGAAAAATTCTTTTGCTAGAATTTCAAGTTGAGAGCTGCCAAAAGCTGAGAGGATCAAATCTGCAGTGGCAGCTGCTGTGCCCTACAGTTAGAATCGTAGACTTTGAAGATGCTCAACTTAAAGAAAAAAAAAAAAAAAGAAGACTGCAGGCTTAGCCAATTTTTGCAGGTTTCTAGAGCCCTGGCTCTCTGCCTTTTGAAGATGAGTTGCTGAAGCTTCTACCACTGCCTGAGGCATGCTAACACCAGCAGGATGTGTTTTTTTCCATAGACTTAGTGTGTCTTCAGATTTAAGTAGCACATGCTTTATCAATGCCAACTGTGATGGTCCTTTCCCTGGTTGCAATGCTGGGAGATGATCTTTACCCAGGATCCTTCAGACAAAGTGCTAAGATAGATGGTGACGTACCCAAGTGCCACTTCTGCCGTCTGATTTATGGAGGGATGTTTCATTATGAAGCAAGTGCTGGCCTCTAGAGGAACCATTATAGATTGCTGAAGATGTGAACACTTTCAGCCCTGAAGGCCTGTAGATGCTTCAAAAATGTAATGCCAAGCACCTAACTACTGTGGAACAATATTAATCTGTCATGTGGGCAGCTATAGATCTACTTTAAAAAACATAAGTGGAAGAACAGCACATCTAATAGAGTGTTTTGAGCTTAGATCTTTCATTGCAGCCAATTTTTCTTTCAATAGAGTTTCAATAGAGTAGCCACATGGTTTTTAAACCTTACAGGCAGATTTTTTTGCAAATGCATTCATGCCTTCTGGTGTTGGAGCAGTAAAGAAATACTCTTGAGTCAATGGATATGGAAACTGTCGTGGTCTGGGGAAAAAATGTCTACAGTATTAAATACTGAGATTCTGGGTTTATCTATGCTGTTCTTGTTGAATTCCTAGGGAGATTAGGGGAGTATTATCTGTTTTATTCTGGTATTTGATTTCTCTTGTTTGAAAAGTAGAAGCTTTTTGTCTGCAGAGGAATTACTTGATGTGTGGTGGGAATGTGTTGTAGCCTCCTGACAAGAGCTTCATGTTTAAGCAAGGAAATAGACTGCTTATAACTTCACCTCTTTTCCATATTTCATCAAAACAGCCAGGGTTAATAAAAAGGGGATCTGAAAGGAAGAGAATCTGTAGAAGTCACAGAAAGCAGAACTATTGAAGGGAAAGAGAAGTAGATCTTAGTGTAATGAGTCCAGGGGCACAGAGTAGGTGAAAAAAAAAACAAACTAAAAATGAGAGAAGGTAGATGTTTATTTCTAAAATGGATCATCCCAAAAGGGGGAAATTACAGTTTTGGTGGTTTTTTTTTTTAAAGTGTGACAGGAACTCAACTGATACTGAATGAAAACAAAGTACTCTGCAGGAGTAAGAACAAATCAGAAGTAAGAGGAGGCTGCTCTGACTAGGTTCCACTTGGAGCAGGGCATTTACTCTCCAGCAGCAGCCATGCTGTCCCCAAAACTATTTTGGTCTTTTCTCCTTCACCTGTTGGCCAGGTCTGCTTTTGTGATCGTTCTGCAGTGATTGCTTTTGCTAACTTGTTTTTGACAAATATAGGTTAGGGAGCACTCTGGTGAGCTGTTCAGCTGGCAGATTGGGGTAATCCTCTGTAAAAGGAGAAGGAACCTTTCAGTGAATAGTTGCAGCTGTCAGAGTAGGTGTGCACACAAAGAGATTTTAAGGAAGAAGAGAACTGCAAGTTGGAAAATGTGTAGACTCAGGCTTTTCTGGACCAAAGTTTTGTTGAAGGCTTTGCTAGGCTTTTGAGGTGCTTCTGAGCAGTCCCATATCCCCAGAGTGAAGCCGAGGCATGGAGAATGCTGTTCTCCAAGTGCTTGATGTGTGCTTTTCTTTGCTGTATCGAAGTAAAAAGTAGCCTAAGTGCAACTTTCACCATGCACCTCTTATTTCAGGAAAAAAACGCACCAGACATAGTACAAAGTATTATTAAAACATGTCACTTTCTTCCATCTTTAAGTAGCTGACATGCAAATTTTTCAAATATTGCTGTGCTCCTATTTCCTACTGTCCCTCAATATGGTGGAATTAGTTGTTTGTTAACTACTGACAGTGATGCTAAGCTTTTTTGGGAAACTGTCAAAACTCTCTAATCTTCAACAATAGTTGTCTCATCAGTCTTATTAAGCCTGCATCTGTGTGATTTGGAGCTCAAGAGCAATGACAAGCTGCATATGAATTCTGTATTCATTAGTGATGGTGATCAAAATGCCTGTGTCCCTGCCACAGGGCTCAGGTGTGGCAGTCTGCAGGCTAATCCCACCAGCTGACAGTCGGAGGTTTAATGGCTCCATGGGAAGGTGACCACTTGCTGGGAGGTTTGTCTGCTGAACTCAGACAGCAGACAATAGAGATCAAGCCAGACTATCAGAGTTAAGCTGGAGAGCCTGCCTGAGATACTTGAACCCCTGGTGGTGTCAAACACAGAGATTAAGTAAAGGGGGGGAGGAATCTGACTCCATGAGCAAGAATAAGTATTTAGTGTTTGTGTGCTCTGTTTATTTCCTTACTCAGTGACAATAACCGAGATGGTAGCATTTCCTGACTGCCTTTTCTGACGGGGCCCATGCTTATAGGGATTTCATGTGTTGTCTACGTACCTGTGTTGCTGTCTCCTTTATATACTTGAATTTGCATGGTTAAGTACCAGGTATTAGTGCACAGTTATCCAGAAAACAAAGGCTTATCATGCTGTTAGTAAATTTTGAAATTAGCTTAAAATCATCCTATAGAAACCTGGTGTCTGTGGGCCACCTTGGACAGGTAGGTAGTGCTGCTCTCCATCCTTCCCATAATTGTGCCTTGGTTCATTTCCTTTGCAAAGCTTAGGTTAAACAGGCAATGTGAGGCTGATCTGAGGTGTGCTGGCTTCATGTGCTCTGCAGTGGCTGGGATTGCTGGAGAAGTTTTTGAGGTTTGCTGTCTGAATATATCGGGGCACAATTCCTGTGCAGAAATGAGATGAGGAATTGCCAACATCAGTCTGAGTTACCAGTAGCACCTTTCTGGGCTTCTGTTTACAGACTGTACTGAGGGAAATAAAATTTTACCTGAGTTTAAACCGGGCCTTGCTGCATGACAAAGAGCGACAATTTAATCAGTTTTATGAAAGTAACGCTTAAACTTTGTAAGCAGTAATGTGGAAAAGTTCGTCAGAAGCAGGGCTCTGTGTTACGAGATCACTTCCCTGCACAGGGTAGCTGTAGGAAAGGTAATTATTTTTGATGCATTTCTCAGCAGCAGGTGTTCCAGTTCAAGTTGTTTGCAAAACACAGCCAAAACATCCAGCAAAATCTTTCAGGTGACACAAAACCTGAGTGCTGCTTCTGTGGCGAAAGCTGCGGAGGCAGAGTGTGAGTCCTATCTGAATAGAGAAGAGTGGATGAGAGCAAGGCAGAGGGTGGAAGGCAGGTAGGAGTTGTTGAGGCTCTTGCCCTGCCAGTAAGTGCTACAGAGCATTTTGGTATATTAGGAAAAAGTACCAGGTGGCCTAAGACCTTTTTCCCAACAAAACGCTGACCTTCGTTGCCTTCCATCATTTTTATTTTTTCAGACATAAAGGTAGTCCTATGGAGGGAGATTTCCTTTATTTGGTGGCAGATGTGTTATTGCTGGATATGAATTTTTTGATGTGTGGTAATAATACAGACTAAGTTGAATTGTCATTTTTGTATGGTCTACATATCTGGCTACTTGCTGGTAGCTGAAGCTCAATGTGTTTCTCTGTGGTAATGCAGCAACACAGAAGGTTAAGGGGTATTGCCCTGCCAGAGCAGAACTTGCAACCTGGCAGAATTCCCACTTCTTACTGATGAGCAAGTTGTTCTTACTTTGAGCATCAGTTCCTTAGCAGAAGGCCTTGAACTTCACCCAGACATAAGAAGCAATGGGTTAAAGGAATGAAAGGAATGTTCATATTCATTCTTAGTTGAGAGTATTAAAAGAAATCCTGTGGTTGTGAGAGGAGCTTGTAATTTAATTCACTACCACTGGTACTATGTATTGTAGCATATTGTGGGAATGACACATAGGAGCTAATGTTATTGAATAGCAGTTCCAAGTCAGCTAAGTTTCTTGCCTTGGCAGGTAATTTGGCATAAATTGTTAATGTAAATCCAGGTTAGTGGGGAAGACATTATTTTAGTAAAAAAGATAAACTGCTGATTAATTCAGTATAGAACTCAATTACAAATTGAAAGTGTCTCTGCGGGATGCCAGTACCCTAAAGACAGCAGATGTTGAATTGATACTCCAGCATATTTCACACTGGTATGAAATATTAACATGGTTTATTATACTTGTGTGGTGTATCAGGAAGGGGGAGGTGGTGGTGAGTCTGGGCTTGCAGGCGTCTACCATCAGAACATGAAAAAAGCTGTAATTGCTGAGAATAATAATTAGGGACTGAGGTGCACTTTATTTGAAAAACTCTCTGTAGAAAACAGAAAAAGAAACATTTACTAATACCCTGTTCACAACAAACCCCACCTCAAATGCAGTAAAGAATTACTTAATCTCTGGCTCTGTGATCTGCTAATGAAGGAATATATAGGTACATTTGTGTAAGAACTGGAATTGCTGGGCTTGAACCAGCTGCTGGGGCAGTGCTGGGCTCCAAATTCTTTGTGCACAATACTCTGCCCATGCCATAGTTGTGCTGAAGATTGCTGCTTCCCAACAAAAGTAATCCTCCTGTATCTGTCATGTGAGGTAGGCAGCACAATAATCCAGATTTCTTCATAATCCAGGAATTTAAGTGAGTTGAAGTTTTGTCTTAATGCACTGTATGGTTGTGCTGGTGGCTCTGCAGGCTTTGCCCTTTGTAGCTGTGCAGTGACACAAAGAAATCAAGAGTATATGGACCTGAAACTGGCTTGTGCTTTTTTTTTTCCTTCCCTGTAAGTGGAAGTCCAGCTTTGAAAGCTTGCAGAGAGGTTAGAATTTAGATAAGAGTATATGACGTCCCCATTCCAAACAGAAGGCATGCTCCACAATGCTTGAAGCCCATGTGTTCTGGAGAGAAAATTCTAATCATATTTAATAGTCTTTGAGACTGTTTGTCGTGCAAATACTGAGTCATTCACTTGCTTCCTGCAGGTAAATTAAATTGTTTGAGAATTTAGTGTATTTCTTGTTAAATAAGGCCAAGGAAATAGAACTGGAAAACACGATGCATATCACCAGGGTTATTTAAATCAAGGTATTTTAACATACAAAGTAATAGAGTTACTGCACTTCCCCTCCTTTCTTTGCTTTAGAAGCTACTAAATTTCTGTTATCTTAGTCTTTAACAGCTGTTCAGTAAAACTGAAGTTTTATATAATATTTGAAGTCTTGGGTTTTTTAATCTAAATTTAAGGTTCTTTTATTCCAAGACAGCTTTTAGGTGCAACCCAGCAGACTGGAGGCAGTGCCATCTTTATACCTATACAGAGCATAGTCTTAGCCTTAGATATCTTTAGGTATTTTGTTTTTCCCATCATATGCTGGGAGCATTCTGATCACTTCTGTCCATTGTTCTGTCTGGTGCTTGTTCCCAGGACCTTCCTCTGTGTTTTACTGCTCCATGTTACCCAGATGATGCTATCTTACAGATTCTGATTTCCATAACCCCTTTGCCTTTGGTGTGATCATTGCTTTAAATCCTTCTGCTTGCAGCTTCTATCTTGTAAATGCTTCTTTGTGCTGTGGTCATTTGGCAAGTCAGTGTAATCCTGGGGTTTGTGATTTGGACTCCTGATCCTACATCCTAGTCACACAGATGTACTTTAATAGCCTGCTTTGTGTCGTTTGGAGATAGACATTAGCGTTCTGCCTCAAACTTCTTTTGTGACCGTTCAGAGCACAAACAAGAGGTGCTGGAGGAACAGGGTGAGTGGAGAGCTAGAAAGGCTGGCTACTTTGATCAGGTGAATGAAAGTCAAGAGAAAAGCAAACTACTGGGATTGTAGCATAGATCTGTTTAAAAAGTGTGAAACCAGGTCTGTCATTCATTGGCTTAGGAGGTACTGCTTGAGAGACACAGGTTTTTTTTTGGTGAAGACTGGCTAAACATGAGTGGTTTAAATTACAGGTGCCAGCCCCCAGCCAGCCTCAGAAGGCAGCCAAAACAAATCCATTCTCACTAATGGAGCCTTTCAACTCCCCTTACAAGAAAAACACAAAGTACTTTACTTCTCAGTTTTGTTATCTCTTCAGGTTTTGCCAGCAGATTTTAGCATTGCTTCCAGTTACATATTGATCTCTACCACAACTTTTCCCAACAGGCAGGCTTATGCTTCCTCTCACATGTTGTAGCTGCTGATTGCTCTTCCAAAGTGTAATTATGCTTCTGGAGGTGCGTCTGTCCTTCAAGAGGTATCACTTTCCTAGGCTCAAATTCCCAACACTCCTTTATAGATCTATTTTTTTATTACCATTGTCCATCCTGAAGCTTCTGATTTTTTTTTTTTTCCCTTCTTTTCCCACAAGTCTTACAGATTCTCACCTTTAATAGGATCAGCTTTTTACATTTATATAATTGGGGTGGGGAGGATCATTCTGCTGTATAACTGTTAAGTATTTGGATTTTTACCAAAGTTGTCTTATGTTCTGATGTTCATTCTGTCTTAATATTCACTGTCCACCGTATTTCAAATTTTTGGTAATATTTTTCTCTTGGAGAGCTGTACTATGTATCACACTAACAGCATACTGGTGACCTGCAGAAGGTGCTAAGAATTTTAGAAAGAAAAAAATTTCTTCCTACAGCTTTTAAATCAGAAAAAGACATCTCCTGTTTTAACTTGTACATGGAGGTATAAAATATTGAAGAAATAATATTGACAAGACTGTGCCAGCTGCTGCCTTTGCTGCTGGAGGTGTAATGACAAACTTGTTTAAAAGCTATTGGTACCGATAGTAGTAATGAGATGTAGAAATATCCACAGCTTCTGTAGGAAAGTCTCTCTTCTTTTTTCCTCCTGTAGCATTTGAAGCCTGGAAACGGCTTAAGTGAGAAGAGAAACTTGATTCAAGTCATATACAAGAATAATGTGTAAAAGTTCCTTATTGGTGCTGTTTGGGACTTGCACTATAGCAGCTGTGGAGAGGTAATCCATCAGTTCTTGAGTGTCTACAAAATGCAACTCTCCAGATAACAGGTTTAAAGTAAAGATTTAATACAGGCTCTATCTACTATGATGTTGCAGTGACAGTTTAAAACTCATTCTCTAAATCTCAGCAGACTTTATAGCCAGCAGTGGGCCCATATAAAGCTTAATGGCATTACAACACATAAATCATCTTTTAAAGATGCTACCGGTAGCGCCAATATTAAATGCAGACAATTGTCTGTGTTATAAATAATTTATCAAACACCATTTCAGATTAGCCTTCCATGCTGAGTTATTTATTTTAGCCTTTACTGTACTATTCCTAAGGCACGTTTTGAAAGATCCATTACTGGTCACTTTAATGAACTTGGGGCTCTGTTTTCTCCCCCTTCAAGCACTCCTGTACATCTGTGGTGACCATTACACGGCTGATCTGGACCTCTTTGCGCCTTTTACAAGTGCTGCCCATTTGTCATGTGGTGGTAAATGGAGTTGCACATTGGAGTCCAGGGACACATGGTGTGATGTGGTGATGGAGACAAACAGATAGCTCTATAAAGTGCTGCTTGTCACAACCGCCTTGTATTGCGGCGCATCACTCTTGCTGTAATCTCATTTAGGTAGCAGTGTGGACCCGAGAGAATGATATTCCCAGTTAGCTTGGTCTCTGCAACCATAAAGCAGGAAGTGCTGCTTTTATATACTCTGAACTTTTAGGTTGTTCTTTTAAGATTAATTATTACAGTGACTCATTCCTGCCCCTGTACTTAAAGACTCTGTCAGCACTTTTTTGTGCTAACCCCCCGTTTTCAGACTGTAAACCAGCAGTCCTTGCTGCAACTTCCTCTGCAGGATCTTCAGCAAAGAACGTTGTGGGGTTTTTCTTTTGACTGTTCTGGTCGTCTTTCTAAATTGTAAAAGGGAGGTGGAGCAAATCCAGCACTGAAGCAGGCTTTCTGTAATTAAAATTATTGCAGGTTTCTGAAGCAGGCTGCACTGTGCCAGATGAAAGAGCCAAGGTTAGAGTTTAGACTTTCTCAGCATAGTGGATGTCTTGGTGCAATTACAGCTGAGCTCTCCTGGCTGCAAGGGCTGTTTTAAGAACCATTGTGATGACACTAAGTTGATAGAGAATGTTCTATGTAAATAGCATTTAAATTAATGAGCGGACCCTCAGATTTACAGTTGTCTAAACCAGATTAAATTAAAAGGGAGAGTGGTACAACTCCCCATCGGTCTGCTTCAGTTTTTGCAGTGCTTTTCTTACAGTTGTCTAAACCAGATTAAATTAAAAGGGAGAGTGGTACAACTCCCCATTGGTCTGCTTCAGTTTGTGCAGTGCTTTTCTTACACTAACACATTGCGGCTTAAAAGTATTCTGGGTTTGCTACCCCTTCACTTATAAAGACTTCCACTGTTTGTATTCATGTTTCTTCTCATCCTGTTTTATTCTATTTACTTTCACTATAGTAATACAAAACCCTTAGCATGCAGCAAGTCAATGAAAGTAGTCTTCTATGAGTTGAGTAAGGAAATAGTTGCTCACCAGTTTTATTACCAAAACCACTGAAGCTCAGGAGCTATTTTTGCAGCTTGGCTCCTTTGTTCTACTCAGCTTGGTAGAAAGTGTAATTAAGTGTTCAGGGGGGGACTTTGTTGTTTTTTTGCTTCTTTTTTAAAGAGTGATACTAATAAAACTGGGAGTGAAATAGGAATTTGTGCTATTTCTATAGGCTGCTGGGGGGGAAAAAAAAAAAAAAAGGCCCTCTCCTGGTTGATCCCTTAATTAAGCTGTTGGAACAGGAATCCTGCTATTACCAAGCTCTCTTCTGGAGGGCCATCGGAGAATGCAGAGTATGCCCTGGGAGAAGGCACGATGGTAGCTGAGCTAATTTGGGGCTCCTCTTCAGCTGCACTTGTACACTGGGGCGTGTGCAGCTGCTGCCTGAATCGGGTGTGCTGTGGCTCTCAGCATCATGAGTTTGACGTGGCAGGACCGAGGCTTTGAAAACAAAGGCAATGTTAAAAAGCTGCCTTTATCACAATCATCAGTGAATATTTGTTCTTTCCTTCATGATGCCTGGTGGCAGAAGATTATTCAAAGGTGTGAAATACCAGCAGAGCAGTAATGAGTGATCTTGGTGAACTGAGCAGTCAGTTATGATTGTGTTGGGCTGGCTAAGCAGCAACTGCCAGAAGTGACTTGAGGAGAAAATGAGAGTCCAAATTTCTTTGTAGGGGTTTCAGCCTTGTTCTTTACTGGACCAGGCATGCTCTAATCAGTTTTCAAGTAAGTTCCTTATACACCTTTGAGAAAAATTAAGACACCTTACATTCTCTGGTATGTACTTAGACTGAAGAATAAATGTCTGTGCATACATTTGTGTACAGCTATCCAGACACAATCCACAATCTGTCAGACAGCTGAGCTCTACCCTGTAGTGTGTAGACTTTGGAGCTAAGGATGCAGGACATGTCTTGGATGGTTTTGCGGCTTTTAGCATGTAACACAGTGTCTTGTGCAGAGGTGCAGGGCAAAGGACTTGACCAGTCCCTGAACTGCAGGGCTTGGTCAGGTGGTAGCATGTCTTGTCACAAGGATGCAGGTGTGGAGGTGCTGAGAACTGATGCCCATACCTGGTTTTTACAAGAAAGTTCTTCTGCAGCATTTCTTTGTGCTCACCATCCTCGTTACAGTGCCAAACTAAGAATTTACTAGCTGATTATCTCTAATAGCACTGGTTCTGACGTGTGGCTTTCAGTAACTCCCTTTGAAACAGCAACCAGCCCTGCCTAGGTCTGTAGAGGGAGCCAGCACAGCTGTAATGACTCTTGCTCTGCTGCTCCAGGCTGTCGGGCACATCTATACTTGTATTACTGACACCTTCACCTCGATGATGTTCGTGCATCTTGCAGGGAATGATGAGGATCTGTTCTAATGTTGTAATGGAGAGTTTGAATTTGAAATGTAAAAGAGGCTGCTGTGAAGGTTGTGTCTGAAAGCTGACATCACTGCACTCTGTTCTAGGCTCTTTACAGGACTTCTAAAGAGCAAACGTCCCTGTTTGCAGCATGTGCATTTCAGCAGCTGTGTGTTTGCTCTTCTAAGAGACTATATACACAAAGCCTGTAAGAAAGCAAACATTAGAACTTGTGCAGGACTGTTGCTTGGTTTCAGATGGAACAGAAGAAAGCTTTATTTCCTGTTCTCATTTTGTGGCCTAAATTTGTTTCAGATAATGTTTGTGTGCCAGTTAATTGAGAGACAGACCTGCTTTTGAAATAGTGGGCACTGAATGAACTGTTCTGAGTGTGTGTTCTGCTTTAGCTACCTCTGGAATTGCTGAAGTGGTCAGCAGAAAAAAAAAATGAAGCAAATTTTCCTTCCCCTCCACCCCCTTTAAATAGTAAGAATTGCAAAATGCAGATTTTAACAGAGGCACCCCATTGGACCACTCTTTTCAGCAGGTTTAACTCCTCTAAACTTATATGGAGAAGTGGAATTAGAAGAGTTGACAAGCTCTAGCTCAGCACAGAGCTGGGCTGCTTTGCACTACACTTAAAGACTGCTGAATAAATTCTGCAAACCAAGCTATGGTACAAGATGATAGAAATAAATTTTGGTACTACAGAGGATGACTCAATAGTCCCTGCCTCGGGAAGTCTTGTAACTAAACTAGTGTGGCTCTTTAATTTGTATGCAGCTGTCACACTGAGGGTGCTACAGGGACCTTGCAGGGTACACATGGCACAAAAGCCTGGAAGATAAAAAATGTAAAATTTATTTTCTCTGTTCATTAAGACAGAAATCTTCATTCTGCTTCCTTGAATGTCTTTAAAAGTGTGATCTGTCCTAGGGGTGGTGGATCATGACCAGGATAAAAGGTTGTCCCTGCAGACAGTCCCACTGTTGAGCACCATTGTTAATGCTCTGCAGTATGGGGTGGTGACTAAAAAGGTTATGGGAGCTGATTTATTGTTCTGAGAGCTCACAGCCTCCGCAGTCACGTGGACAAACATTTCACTCGTGCACTGACAGCTGTTTTACCTTTTGCAGGAAGAGGAAGCCAAACAGCTTGTGAGAGATGCCATCGCAGCTGGCATATACAACGATCTGGGCTCAGGCAGTAACATAGATATCTGTGTTATCAGCAAGAGCAAGCTGGATTTTATCCGGCCCTATGATGTGGCCAACAGAAAGGGGGACAGGTGAGCATTCCTAAAGCTTGGAACTCCAGGCTCTTCCTACTAATTCCTATTTTCTGTAATACTAAATTTTGTCAGAGTAATCTCTAGCTCTGTAGAGTGGATTTCAGCTAAACAAGAAAACAGATTTGGTGGCTGTAGCAGCAGCTGACAGAGGCTGATGTGTGAAAGACAGAGAAGAGCTGTTTAATTCCTGCTGTTCTAGCACACCGAGAGGCTGCTCTGAAGTTCACATTTGTGACTGAGCAGATACTTGGGTTTCTTTTGTTACCAGGTAGGAACACCATCTTGTTCTGTGGTGTTCTTGAACGTTGTGTGGTGTCAGGAACACCAGTGGCAGTGCTGTACCCTCTGCAGCTCCCAAGTCATAGTGTGAGGATTTGGAAAGCAGCATTGGGCACCAGCGTCATTAGCCTTATAAAAGACAAAACCAAAAATCAGGAGGAAACTCCCCAACTCCAGCCTGTGAGGTCTGTGTTGTATTTTATTGTATTTCTAGAGGCTCTTGTATGTGCAAGGTTTTTAGGACAACACAGGCACTGTTTTGATCTCTAGATGAAAACTGTTAACTTTATCAGGATATGCTGGAAGGAGAGGGTAGAGTTAATAAGCTAGACACAGTCACAAGGTTTTTCAGCTGGACTAAACTCGAGTTCCACTTCCTGTATGAATAAACAACATGCCTGTAAGCATTCCTAACTTCCCAATCAAACACTCCTCTCTCAACCACTTCCAGTATTTAGAAACTTGAGATCTTTTTTATCCCTAGGTCTTCAATTTGGCATGACACATTAAAAAAATTCCTGCACAGCCCCATTTTACTGCTCTGTTCATTTCCTTAATGCACAGGGAGGGGTTGTGCAGCATGTGACAATGTCCTGCATCACCTCCTGAAAAGTGATGTGATTGTTTCCTTAAGACATTAATATTGAAGCTGACATTTTCTGTCTTAAGTGCTCAAGTTTGTACATTTGGGGACAAGACTCCATTGAAGTGTAGATCATGTAGTCTTGTCCTACTGTTAGTGTTCAGAAGGTGTTTCCTAAAAATGCTCGCTTCTCTGAGCCTTTGGAGTTCTGGAGCTGGCACTAAGCACACTTCCTACAGTTCCTCTACTTACTTTGGGCTTTACAGGAAGCTTCTAGAGAAAGCTGATTAGTTCTCAAATTTCACCGAAGTGCCATTTTCCAGCTTAATTTTCACCTCTTTTTTTGCAGATATGGCAGATACAAGTGTGAAAAAGGAACTACTGCTGTCCTCACAGAAAATGTATCACTGCTGGAAATTGAGGTGGTGGATGAAACTGTACAGACCATGGACACATCCTGAACCATCACCCTTCTGCAGCACCGGAGAGCAGCAGCAGGTGTGTAGAAGCCTTCTGGCATCACAAGAAACATGCAGCTGACACAATAAAATGCTTCTGACCATTCTCCTACTCATGCGGTGCTGATTTCTGTTGCTGCTTTTTCATTCTTAACCCTCTTGAAAATGTTTTCTGTGAATAGAGACAGGCTGGGGAGCAGATGCAGCCTCCACACTGCCACACACACATTTTCATTTCCAAATCATGTGCCTGAAGACAGCATGATTCAAGCTCACTGTCTTGGTACTTACCTCCACTTGGACCTTTTTTGTCCTTAATTCCTGAACTTGTAGTATTTGAAATAAACTAATTCTGAATTGTTTCACACAGTACCACCTAATCCTGAGGAAAAAGCAAGTTAGCAGAAAATCCACCTGCAGAATTATTTTCTCACTTAATCAAAAGGCAAGACCTAGCATCTGCACTTGGCTTCAAAAGGTTAATTGGTACCAGCCCATCCTGGCACAAACTCCTGTACCTGTGCCACAAATTTAGCAAGTAAAAACTCTCATACATATTTTTTTCCACAGTTTCTGTAGTCCAGTTATCCATTTCACGAAAAATAAATCTACAAATAAGAACTGCTAGGAGTAGTTTCACACAGATTTCAGCCTCTCTTCAATGAGAGTTTTTTTTTTTTTAATATATATAATTTTTCTTAATACCAGACTTTTTTTTTTAAACAAAAGTGTTTATTTTGTAAATAATTTTTTTTATTTATCTAAAAAGGCACAATTGCAAAAAAATTACCTTTTGAAATACATTTTGCTTATAAGCACTGATAAATTTTATGTAGCAAGAAAGTGACCAGACTTCTCAAGACACTCAAAAATTCAGCTGAGCTTCCCTAGAAGCCAAAGATCCTTTTCTGTGTTACACCAAGAGAGGCGCAGCACAACCATCCCTCTGAACGTGTAGCTGCCACCGTGGCTTAAAGGAAATCTGCAGTGGAGCAGTGACAGTCTTAGCTCTAAGGACTGCTAAAGAAGCTGGGTATAAATTAAAACAAGGTAGCATGGGAATGTTGGAAGCAATTTGGTGCCTCCACTTCGTTCTCATGCTGATTTGAATTTCCTGAATCTCTCATGAGAGCAGCAGGCTCAACTTTCTGCTGAGAAGACTCAATAAAGTGGCACCTTGCATTAATGATACCAACATTATTCACAGCAATTAATAGCTCCTCTTTGCTCCCCTATAGAAGGAGTTTGAGATTTGACGGAGTTGAAGGTAGCACTGCAGTTTTCCTTTAAGCAGAGCAAATTAGGTTAAAAAATAAAATAAAATAAAATAAATCACTAGAAGCATATATATATGTGTGTGTAACCCTCTAATCCTAATCTTATTTCCAAAGCATGAAGGATTGTTTGCTTTTCTTAAGAAATAACAGGCCCAGGCTGCATTGGAACTGTCAAGACACAAAACACACGTTGGCACACAGGGCAGCAGTGCTGAACAGGGCAGTTCCTTTCCCTGCTGCAGTCCTCGAGGACATTCAGTGCAGCCCTGCTCCTCTGAACAGGCAAATGAAATGGAAACACTTGAACGTGAATCCAGGTTTGTTCCTAAAGCAGTGACTGTTTCTCATCGCCAGTAAGGAAACAAATCATTGATTCAATGAATGAATTTAGTCGGCTGAAAATTTTCATGTAAAAGAAGATGACTCCTTCAAATCAGGATGAGATTTCATAAAAATTCACATTCTGGAAATGAGCTTTCACAGTTAAATAGTTGGGGGCTGAGCCTTGCGTAGAGTTACATACACAAAGCACTTCTCTTTTAGACATTTTCGGTGTGTTTCAAACACTGCTTTGCTTAGGTTTTACCTACAGTACCTAAGGTACTACTGAACATGGAGCAGTATCTTCTCCAAGACCTAGCTGGCTTAGATCAACACTGGTTTCTAACAAGAACCTGTAGTCTAAAAAGAATCATGCCAAACAGGAAGAGTTTAAGGAGAAATCCTTTACAGAAGCAATGCTTGTTAGGGATTCCCTCGGCTTTTCTTCTTCCTATTTTTTTTTTTTTATACCCCAAGTACATGCTCAACTTGCCTCACCTCATTGGCTATAGCCAAGTTAAGAGATCTATACCAGTACTCACTCTAACATTGCAATTAAGAAAAAAAAAAAAACAAAACCATCTTGAAAGAAATGTGTTCCTCCTCCCCAGCCCTTCCCAGTTCCTAAGTCTGAAGGGGAGGGAATTTACAAAAACACAGAAATGACTGCTTTAAAATATACGAAGTAAAAACTGGATTTGCTATTAACCATTTGCAGAAGAGGCAAAGTAGCAGTTATACAAATTACACAAAGTCTACTGTAATTCTTACATTAGTATAAAGTGATTTCACTGAAGGAATTATTTCAATATTTCACATTAAAGATAGAAGGGGTGTGCCAGAGCTCTGGCACCCCTGTTAATATCATCTATCCTAGATTACACACGACAGTTTTAAGAAAGGACCCTTAAATGATCTACATCTGTAACATGTTATTTGCCTTAAAAAAAAAAAAACAAACAAAAAGAATCACTTGCAATACCTCACAGAATCTTCACGTTAAAGCATGACCACCTTGTAAGAGTCCTTGTCAAATAACCTGCAGAAATAATGGAGCATCTTGCTATGAGTGCTCAACCCTCTCACTTGTCTGACTTAGGCACCAGTCGGTTTCGTCTGAGAAAAAAAAAATTCAAGTAAGACTGAGCTGTGCTGGCTTCGAGTGCGTGCAGCCACTTCATGTGCTGGAGGTCCAAACATGCATTTGTTTTGCTATTTGGTGCACGTAACCAATGTCAGGTCTTTGATCTGGATCTGGGTATATGCACATGCTGACCAGCTCCCGCAGCTGAAAGACAGGAAAACATGTATAAAGGTGAACAAATCCACTGTGTTTTACTGGAAAAGGGTATGGGAATGTCTGTCTGACCTGGGACAGCAGCTGAGCATCTCATGCACACTGTCCTGTCCCTCAATCCTAAAAAAGGATCAGAGGAACTTTTTCCACTAAACCTTCCCCATGGACAGGTCAAATCTTCCATGCAACCCAATGGATTTTACATCATCCTTCACAAGGTGGTAATTGTGTAGATGGACCTGGGTTTCCTGCTCAGTGGTTTAGTGCTGCTCTACAGAGCACAACCACCTTTGACTTGTCACTCCTGGCACTGGGAGCTTCAAATCTTTTTTCCTCTTTTTTTTTTTTTTCATGGGGTATTTTAATTCACCTCAGAGAACCAGAGCAGACAGTCATCACACAACCAGCAGCTCACAATCAAGAGGAGTTTGAAGCACAAGATTAGAGAGAGCAGCCAGCAGGCTGGGGAAGGGAGCCTGGCCCAGGAGGGCTCAGTGACTGCAGCAAGGGCATGGACTGAGAAGGTAGTGCTGGGCAGAGGGAGGCACCCTTTGTGTGAGCAGGATGTGCACAAAGGAAGAAGAAATGAGAGCACACAAATCTGACTGAGCTGACAGGCAGAGATGGACTTGCCAGTGAAAGCAGACTCTCAGGAAAGGGGAAAGTAGAGGGAGGCATTTGGAGAGGTGTCCTCAACAGAGCTCTCCTGCACTTCCCACACCAACCCCCGGTAACAGGCCAGTTGAAGGTTTTCAATGGAAGAACAGCCCCTGTGATTCCTAAGACACTGGTGCATGGCTGTCACACACCAGTGCCTCCTGAAAACCTTTGTGAAGAGGAGAGGCTGGTCATTGATTATGTTTAATAAATAAAATGCAGAAAGGCTGAAGTCTCCCCACCTCCCAACCCTCTTTATTGTGCACATGAAAGATTGTAGCTTTTAATTATACAGACACTGAAAGCTGCTCATACCCCCGAGGCACCGGGAGAAACAGCCTTGAGCCTCTGATCTTCTCACATCCCCCCAGTAGCCACAGTGCCAATTATTTTAATGGTAATTAAAAGCATGACCATACAGCTATCAAGCACACAGCTTCAGCTGCATCACTGAACGTCCTCAAGTGAGGTTTCAGCTCTGGATGGAGCAAGGCCTCCTGCTTCACACTGAGCTCGGCCTGCCATAGGCTTCCGCAGGGATTCCCAGGGGCAGCAGGGAGGAAGGCAGGAGCAGCACTGGTACTGCTCACGCCCCTGCCTGGCACTGTGTGCACGCAGAGCAATGCAAACCCCCAAGCTAGGTTGTCTCCAGAGGAAAGTCACCCCCACTGCCTGGCCCTGGCCCAGGCCTAGACTCTCCTAACTGCAGTGGTCACTTAATCTGAGCACAGGGGGCTCTGCCTTTGTAACTGAGACCCCAAGGATTTAACACGTAGCTCAACCCTGATCAGAGAGACCACAGACAAATTAAAACTTCTCTAAAGTTCTGACTTGCAAAACCAGGACAATTTGTCCAACCAGCAGCTGTGCTCCCATGCAAATACAGCACTTAACCACAGCCCAGGAAGTTGTCCTTAATCTATAGCCAGGACAGCACAAGCACTTCACTATCATCTATAAGAAACAAGTCAGACTGAGCCACAAACCACTATCTCAGGTTACTGACAAATTTGTTCCTGATACAGAAAACTAATCCTGGCTGGAGTCCCAGCTCCTCCTCTTGCACAAGCAGCCAGTTGATCAGAGAGGATTTGGACTGGTTAGTCACAAAAGGCTACAGAAAAGAGGAACATCACTGAAAGGAAACCCCATTAAAGCAGGCACTCTTCAATAAATGCTCTGCCTTGTTCATCTAAAACAACACTGCCGCTTAAAATATTCATGTGATCAGCACTCAGCCTAGAGCCAAAGCTTTGCTTGGAGACCACATTACCGAGGCACAGGAGAGCAGTGCCGATGGCTAGGGAGCAGCACTGCAAGCTCTGGGAGAGTGGTGCGGTCCAGAGCTCACCCCAGTCCTTGGTGAGAGGACATAAAGGCTTTGCTGCTCTCCCACATCACTGAAACCTGTGGCGGTGATGATACCAGAGTGACCGTGAGATTCTGTCCTTTCAATCCAGCCCAGAGACTGCAGAAAGGCAACTGCACCTGGACCCACCTACCATGGGAAGAACAAATCCTTTCTAGTGTAACCTGCTGCTGCAGGCAGCTGCCTCTTTTCTTTCCAGTCCTGCCTGCTTGCTTTATCTATCTTGGCTGCTGGGAGACACCAACACACTTTCCCACTCCAAGAGTGCAATCTTTGGACTAAAAGCAAGTACCAAAGCAAATACTGCTCAAGGTGGAGGCACGTTCTGGTGTTCAGAGAACTGAAGCTCCTTGTGGTTTCAGTCAGGAGCAGCAGCTAAGGCAGCGAGGAGTCACAGCCAAAGGCACAGCCCTCCACCGACTTTGTCAAGCATTCTGTTAATAGTGTATGAACACCATCTGGAGTCTAGTTCTCTGGGACCTGGCGCCTTTGAGCTTTAAACCATCCTTCTCACCCTGGATTGTATCACTACACTACACACACTCTTTAGCACTGCCAGAGGGAAGCAAACAGACAGTAATTGTAAAGACAGGAAACACATCTGTCAACTTACACTAATTCCTGCTGCCAGCAGGCATATCCTGAAATGCACGCTACAACAGCATGGCAAACGTGAACACACAGAGCTGGGCCTCGCTGCTATGGCAGCTTGGGGAAAAAAAAAAAAAAAAAAAAAAATNCATGAGTTACGCTGAGTAAAAAGCCAAGGAAAATGTGAAATATGTGGTGCAGGGTCCCTCTAAGGGTGGAGACCAGACCGTCTGCTATTTCCCCTGCATCCTGCCTCTTGCTCCTCAGGACTCTGAGGTGGAATAAAACAAAAGAAAACCCCCAAAGGATACGGTGAACATTTAAAATTACATTAGCCATTTCCTTTTAAATAGAGGGTGACCGTAGCTGACTGAGGAGCTTAGGGAAAGCAGCTGGTGCATCTAAGTAAGGGGGGAAAATGAGGAATAAAAGCCAGCTCAAAAGCCTCAACAAAACCAACAAGAGTGTTTGCAGCTGAAGTGATACATCACCAGGGAGCAGGCACAGCCACCACTCTTCAGACACTCCAACTCAGCTACTGCTCTCCTTCCCTTGCTTTCATATGCATAAAATCTTGGCTTTAAAGAGCCCTGGAACATCTACAGCTCATTGCCCTGAACTAAAGAGATCTCCTCTCTTATTTATTAAAAACAAACTTTCCCCCTTGCTTCACTCCACAGACTTCATAAACAAGAACTGAAGCTCTAGTCCACGGCTGTGTTATTGCAAGGGAAAGGAAGTGAAGGGGAGGGCTTCGCTGCCTCGCTGCTGGCTTTGGTCAGCATCACTGACTTTCAGTTTCAAAATATTCCCTGCATCAAGAAATCTTCTTTTCCATTTTAGTTTAGTTTCTCAGTAGTCAGACATCAACTGTGACAATTTCCTCAGCCAGCCCTAAAGGTACCCAGGACACACTGGTCTGTTGTGCCATGGATGTGAAGGTGCTTCTCCTCCTAGCGTCCCTTTTCCTTGTGCAGAGAGGAACTTCACTGCATCCCCCTCGCCCCCACCACATTCTCCTGCAAAAACTCCTCCCAGTTTACCTTCTCAGAATAATGTTCTGCTGGAAGAGGTGGGTAGTCACATTGCTCTATTTTTTGGCAGAGGGAAAACAGGTTCATTTTATCTCCGTAGAAAGGACTCTGAAGAGCTGCCATCTGGAGAGAAAAAAAGCAGAAAACATTTCAGAAATGTGAAGGATTTAGCAGCCCTCGGAGCTGCTGCTTTGCAGGAGTGAAGGCTTTGACAGTCATCAAGCAATAACGTTGCTTTCAGACTGTCCACAGCCAAAGCTGCTCCCAGATCATGATACACTGTCTCAGGGCTGCTGCCAGGCCACCACCACATGCTCACCAACACCTTGCTGGCCTCACACTGAGCACAGAGCTCCTCCTGCCATGTTACAGATGCAGCAGTGCCAGTCGTGCCTGCTCTGACACCATTTACAGTGTCCCAGAGCCTTCTCCCAGTTTCCCACCTCAACTACCCACAACCAGGGCATCCAACACTGGGCTGTTCTGCCCAGAACACTTCAGATGCCAGACACCAAGTGTACACAGACAGTCCTAGAGGCACACAGGAAAAAGAAGTAAGATGCTCAGACCATGGGGCAATCAGTGAGAGACCAACTAGCTCTAAGGTGACTGTGAAACCCTGTCAAACACAAGCATCTCTTTAAGAAGCAGAAGCTCCTCTGTCTTTGACCACATGTCATAGGTTTCACTCTCCCTTAGTTTCAACCATATTCAGCTCATCTGCTCTCTGTGACCAGCAGCTTTGTAACAGACTGCCACAAGGAATAAATGGATTCTATTCGGACTGTTTCAAAGACAAAAATCTATGCATGAGCAATGCACTCCAGCCTTTAAAAAAAAAAAACAAAACAAAACCAAAATAGCCTCCAAACAAACATCCTCTCCTGCTGGAAATCTGCTATTTAGAAAAGAGTATCCCTGGCAGACTTGGGAACCGAACTACTGAAACTTGCCCTCCTCAATCTGGTCTTTTCCCTCTTCAGTTCTGTTTTCTAAATCCCATACTTGCATGTCCAAAAGTCTGACAGATGTCCGAGATAACCAGGCTGTTCACACTGCAAGGAGAGCATGACGGAAGGCTCTGGGTGGGGAAGAATTCCTTCCAGGGCATGGGGAGACTCCTTACAAAGATATGTTTATATTCCACTTAAGTCTCAGGAAGGAAACTGCATTTTTGTGTGTGGCAAATCATTTACACTGCAAGTTCCCAACTAGGAGGTCTAAATGACCACTGAAGGAGAAGCCTCAGAAGAACATCTGTGGGTAAGTTGGAAGATGCAGCTGAAGCCATGTCTGTTAAAGGTATGTTCTGGCCAAATTTCCACAGTCCTCTCCTTATGCACCACCAGGCTAAAACATTTCTCAGTGAGCTCTGCCAGAGGTATTTACCATCTCTCCTGAGAGGCTGATAAAGGGCAATAGAGAATCTATGGAGGTACCCAAGTTCCACTGAAGGACACAATGGACACAGTACATGGCTCAAAAATCTCTGAGAAAATTCCAGGCTTGTTCAGTTCTGTTTTTAATGCTTCTTGTAACATACCTTGAGATATCTGCTGTGCTAGTGACATTAGCTCTGATCGCTGCAGGCTGAGCAAGAAGAGGAATTACACCTTTAACAGCTGCATAGATCAGCAAGTTGGGGAACAGGCAGACTTTTAGCTCTCTGTGGTTTCACCACTGTTACCAGTAGTAACGCTAAGATACTCCTCCTAAGTCTCCAGACCTGAGGCTGAAGAGTTGTCCAGCAGGCTTGTGAACAGAGCCCCAACAGCCAGGCAAGAGTCTGGAGAGCCTTGTGCCCCTCCCTTCTGGAAGGTTTTGAATGGAGAAAGTGACATTATGTCACTGTTACATCACTGCTGTCATAACAGGAACGGGCAAATCAGTGGGGAAAAATTACAGGCTCCAATTAGACTCTAATCTCCAATTAAAGATTGATAGCAAACTGCTCTCAGTTACAAGTGGAGATCCCAGCAAGCAGGGCTGTTCCAAGAAAAGCACTAATGGGCACATTAGGGAAGGCACAGGAGGCACTCAAGGGTTAAACAAGGTCTTCTAGACTTCGATACAAACATCAATAATGCCAGCCAGGTTCAAAGGGATTTTTCAATTGCCATTAACTTTTCTGTCCAAGTGTAGTTAAGCATCATGGGCAGAAGAGGAGGAATGGAAGCACTGTGGGGTTCTGGGGTGGTAAATGCAGGGAGTTAAAAAGGGAAGAGGTAGCACACATGCTCAGACTGAAACAGACAGGTCTGCGAGGGTCATGACCACCACAGGCCATCCGAGTCTCTCACTGACAGCAGTTTGTGATGCTGCACTGGGGTTTGCTCCTGACGTTTTGATTAGAGCAATTACTGCAGGACAGCCAGATCTCCATTTAAAATGACCACCATGCAGTATGACTGGTTAAAAAATACATACACAGGAATCACTGCTAGTGCTTAAATTGATTGTCTTGCCGGAAAAGCTAAAGTCATTGCTTGTAGCTATATTCTGGGAATTAACAACTTATTTTTATCCCCTCCAAGTTATCTTGCTGACAGATATCTACAGTAAGTGAGGGCTGAAGACAGTTACTCCGATATTGATAAGATTTAATAAAAATCACTGTATGATTATCAATGTCAAAGTTAAGTGGTGCTATGTGGCATCACATCCCAAACCCCTCAATGTTCCCTAAGTGGATTCCAGTGGACACGCGTGTCTCTGAAGGCAATTTGTCCATTAAACCTCTCTGCAGCTTATCTACACAATCTAGCTGGAGAAAGATCAGAAGTGACTCATAACCAGACAAACATCCCTTCCTTACTTTTAACCCAAATGGAAAAAAAACCATTCTCGTTACATGAAATTGGTGAAGATAAAATTACAGCTCCTCCAAAAGACAGAGGAATCTGATTTTTAGTCTTCCAAATTCTAGAAAGTTGAAAGAGTCAAGCAGCTGTTTACCTACTGAACACACAACTGGTAACTGTCCAGCCCTCCCTGGCATCTGCAAGATCTCTCAGCTCCTGTTCAAGAAGTTAAGGCTTACCTATGGAGGAAGCACGTTTGAAAACGCTTCACATGCCAAAGCTTTCACGTTACTATAGAACTGCTACTCCTACCAGAGAATTATGTTTAGTGCACAATTAAGTCAGCTTCTTGAAATGTAAGGAGTACCAAGACTACTGTGCCATAAGGGGACCATATTGCCTGCAACAAAAACATATCTTAGCACAACGCTAAATATTTCTCTCTGCATAAATCTGGAATCCCATCTCTAGCAGAGCTCAGCCTCTGACTTGCCTCAGAGCAGCCCCGTACTACAGCTGGGTGACTCTGGCCATGACTGACAGACTTGGCAAGACCAAGACATCACAGCAGGGCCAAAGTCCCAAATTCAGCAAAGCCTTAAAACTGAGCTCCCTCTTCAGGCCCAATACATGGTGCGTAAATGGAACTGAACATTCAGTATAATGGATTACTGGGAGCTGAGGCTTTCCTTCACCTGTTGGCACAGAAGAGTACCCAAATTCCTTTCAATCACCACCAGCAGACCCAGGTAGATGCAGCTGTACCACTCCAGCTCTCAGTATCTCATTGCAAGCAACACCACTCTTGATTTTAAAAATGCCAGCTTTTAAATCATAGGCTATTGCTGTTCTGGGAATTATTAAAAGTCTCTTGAACTCTTGCTAGAGGTAATGAGAATTTGAGGATAGGAACAAAGCCACTCAATTTAAGCTCCTGATTTTCCAAATAGTTTTTGATCAAGTACTTAGTGTCTTAAACCCTTCCTGTCCCTCTTGTCCCATGGAATTTTAGCAGCAAAGCAGACATGCTGGGCTCCAATGTCTCCACCAAACTGCATCCTCTTTCCGGCAGATCTAGTGGCTATTTGCTCTGATACTCCTAAGGTCAGCACTGGGACTTTTACACTGCTTGTGGTGATTTATGGCACATTTATGCCAGACACCCAGATACATCTTTTTCTTTAATGAAGCCCTATGTCATGGCAAGTGTACAATCAGCAGTTGTGAGCAGGCTGGCTGATGCACTGGGGACACTGTTCTGGATGGACGCTGCTAGGAGTACATAAAGAATGAACTGTTCTGGGTTCCCCTCCCTTCCAAGAGCATTTTCTGGTCCACACTTAAGTCCATAATCACACCTGGGCAGTTGTCTCATGTGCAAGAAGCAGAGGGCTGTTGGAGCTCCCAGCTGCTTAGGTCCCTTTAGCAGCAGCATTTATTGATTTATTTCGCTGAGCTCCCAGCATCAACTTCCCTCCCAGAAGACACCCAGCACATGGCACGTTCACACTCTGCCAGCAGGAAATCAGCACCTATCACACTGTACTCAGGGTTTGGTAACACACTGATGACAGTGGGTCCCCTGGCTCAACAAGCAGTTAGTTGCATTAGATGAACCTTCTCCTCAGCAGCAAGGAACAGTGACAAGCACTGAGCTCCCGCTGGGAAGATCAATGGTGTAGGAAGATTTATTTTTATACTATCTGGTCCTAAAGCTTTGTTTAATGACTATCTGAAGTAGATGATTAACTTTTGTAGTTTTCACATCTGATGCGCTCACAAAAGAAATTGCATTTCTGTTTATTCTCTAAATCCACGTGGTTAGGAGAAGTTGTAATGAGAAACAAAATGTCATCAGTTCACATAATTTATTGGCCAAAGAGGATGTGAGCAATACTCCTATCACTAAATATCCCAGGGATTTTTAATTCTCTGGGCTGGGATACATACTCTCAATAGAATTCAAAGATGTGGACATCTGAAAAAATATTACCATCAGATTATAAGTGAATACAAGACTGTTCAACACCCTTTGATCCCTGCTAAAAACACAATCACGAAACAAAGTACTGTTATAAAACCATAGCACTTGTAATAGCTTTTAAGAGAAGCTGCTTGCTAGTATATGATTCACAGAGAGTGATGCTTTGTACCCCTGCATCTGGCAAGAAGACAATGTACCATCAGAAGATTCCACCTCTAGTTTAATAAATTTAGAGAAACTGATTTCACATTGCATAAAAGTTCTATTTTTCCTTTACTGAAAGCTCCCCAAATTAAAATACTCTTGATTGGTCAGAATTCATTTTAACAAACGAGTAGCTCAGATTAAAATGAATTTGCTATTTTTAAAACACACACAGAGTATTCAGGAGAAACTATCAACCTGCTGCCTTGATAACTGTTCTGCTGGCAGTCAGGAGGAGGAATGCAGTAAGCTGGCATGTTCATGCCCATCACCTCAACATCCACTGTCACCTGTAAATTGACTTTGTGTAAGCACAACCCCTGTGTTGGTCCTCCTCTAGAAGCACAAGAGGAGTTAACTTTTCCTAAGGTTTCTCAACAACTAAGCTGAAGTAAGCCTGACCTACTCGAGCCCTGCATTACATTGTATGGTTAAAACAATCTCAGGGAAGGGGAGGGAAAAAAAAAAGTTAGAAGATACTTGCCTCATATAATAAACAGCCCAAAGACCAGATATCAGATTTAAAGTTATAGCCGTTTTCATGTATTCTTTCTGGGGACATATAGTATGGAGTTCCCACTGTAAAAACAAGCAAACAAACGAGGAGTTAGTGTCTCAAAAGCAATTGTGCAGCCTGTGCTATACCAAAGCTTGACTTCGCTGAAGGATTATTTTAACACGAGAACCAACTAAAAGAGACTGGCACAAAAATTTGGAAACAGATATGGTTTGAAGGCACAGCACCAAACATATCATCACGTGCAGAGCTAGAGGACTGGTGAAAACTGCGGAGAATATTTTGTGTTTTTGAAATCTGAGAAACGTTCTCTTCCCCCTCCTGTCTTCTAAGTAGTATCTTCAGAATGTCTCAGGCAGCCAGAGCAATCATAAAGGCTCCTCCTTTGGATCACTCAATGGCACTGAAACTGCAAGTTAGATGTCATGAATGCACTCTGCTAAAACAAGGCTCCTGTGACAGTGTATTGACTGAGCATTCACCTGACATACACCACACCAGCAGCATGACAGAGGCTCAGGTATGACAGGGTACCCTTTTTATAGTTTCAGGAGACCATTTAGTACAGCAGAGAAATGGAAGTAACAAGCCCAGCAGCAGACAGGTATTCAAAAACTTTCTGAAAGAACCAAGGTAGTAATTCCAAACTTTAGAGTGCTGCTGCAACCTGCAGTCACATCAGAAGCTGGGGAATTTCTATGTACTTCCAGAAGTCTGTATTTTATCAAAAGAAATTTACTCCAGCATTTTGGACAGAAGTTACAGGAAATTATTAATAAATTCCTTACCTCAAAAAGGTTCTTTTTAAAATCCTAAATAAGTTTCAGTTGTGGTACTGAAAATGCAAGACATCCTGGCAGTCTCAACTACATCAAATAATCCTCAGATACATCATTTATTAAAACATCCAAGGACTTTACATGCTCTCTTTTCTCTTGCTTCCCCTGCGTGCCTGTCCCCTGTCAATTTTTTTTTATTTTATTTTTTGCTTTTGGCATTCAAGTGTATCCTTCTCCTAATTAAAGACCTTTCCTCACAAGATGGCAAATGTTTAATTTGCCTCTAACGTTCAGTTTACAATTTCTCCATTTGAAATGCTGACTGCAGACAGCTGGAAGACTAATAAGCAGCTGAAGGATGGTGTTAAGAGGTGGAGGGGGAAAAAAGGCACCACCTTCCCCCAGCATTCCTAAGGAGGGGTTTCTACACTGCAGGAAACAAATGAGTTCTGGGGCAGAAAGCAACAGCTTCCCAAAAGGCAACAAAATCACCCCTTGCTGAGCGTAGAGGTGACCCAGCACAGAGCTGCTGCTCTCAGTGCACTGAGCACAACCTCCAGCTCAGACCATGCTGTGCTAAGTATACACAAGCACAAATCTTAACTGCAGTCCTCTCCCATTCAGAGAGCCTAAACACAGGCCAGGATCCCTTCAGTACAGGCACCACTTCATGCCTGTCCTCCCAGGACAGAAAGACCCTTACAGCCCCAAGGAACTCACCACATATATAAATAACCCAAGACCCAGAGCAACAGTGATCACCTGCCCTATCTGAATCTCAGCTTCTGCTTGCAGGTCATTCAAATCAGAAATCACTTCACTGTCAACGTGAAGAGCATCCTAACAAGAAATCACATCCTACACAAACTACAACACAGCAAAAACAGCACACAGGAGCACACCACACTGACACTGTCCCAGATCTGGCTGGTTATATCTGCCAGTGAGAGGCCTTTATGGATGGACAGATCAGATTTCTGCTAATAGTTAATTTTCAACAGACTGCAGAGAGTAACCACAGAACACCAAGAGCAGTCAAGAGTCATTCAAAGAGCTCAACAAGGCTTTCCACAGATGCCTCCCATGTGCATGCAAGATGTACATGAAGGACGGTACAGATCTCCAAGTAATTCCCACACATTTGCCAGGTTTCTGTACAAGAACTGACTTGGTTGGAATTGCACTGATTCATCTTCCTGCTTAAAAATATGCAGCTGCAGAAGAAATGGTGATTCATTATGTGAAGTTCTTGGAGACCGTTCCGGAATTCCCCACTGAGCAGCAGTGTGTAAGACACTTCCCTACCTTCAGCTTCTCCATGCTGCTGCTTTTCTCCACTCTGCCAGGAGAGCTAAGAGGGCGGCTGAAGCTGCAACACCTGCCAGCCCCTCACTGCCAGCAATTCCAGGAGCTGAGCACAAGCACACAGCTGGCAGGAGGGAACACGAAGATCATTCCCACTCTTGCTCCCTGAAGCCTTCCTGCTGCAGAGTGCTGGAGCCAGGGGTAGCCTCCAGCCTTGGCTGTTCTCGTGATCAGTTATTCTGGGTCACCGCGTGACAACCTCAGAGCAAATAACAACGTGTGGGCTCTGAAGTTCTGGCCTTGCCTTCCACGTTAGCAGGGGTCTGCTTGGTAGGCTAAAACTGTCCTTTCAGATAACGCCTTGAAGCGGCCTTCGATCAAAGCAGGATGACAGAGTTTATACCATGGCTGAGTGCCTTATAGCCCTCTTTGATTTCCTGAGCATTAGTCTCTTCCATTACATTAATGGGTCTGTGGAGCAGTCCATGCCTGAGCTGATTTTAGGCAAGTCTACCTTGCAAATTTACCTATCATTACTGTAGTGTTGTCAGCAAATAGAGGAGCAAGCGAGTCTCTCTGTTTCAAAACTGATGCATTAATTTTTAAATAACTGTCATGATAAAAGACTGACAAGCCCAATTCTCTTTATGGCTTGTCCAACATTATGTGGGAATCTCCTGTAATGAGCACCTTCTAGAAAACCACACAAGGCTTCCTGTGCAATCAGCCAGGGCTCACCATGGCATTACATTAGTCAATTTGACAAGAATAGGCTAATCAGGGACTATTAATCAGGAACTTTCTTTGTATCTGCCCTGCTGAAAATAGAAAATATTGTTCAGATTCAATACAAAGCACCAGGTACCAGAGTAATGCCTTGAAACTTGTAAAGGTTGCAAATCCATAGAGCAGATAATGACTAAAATTCCTGAAAGTCAAAACACTTCACTTGAGATCAGCCTATTTCAGTGATACCAGAATGTTTCTTCCTGCTCTCCTCTGCACTGTCTGTGTGCACAGCTACAACACCCACATGGACCAGAACAGCTCTGGGATATCTGCAACAGTCAACTTGGCAAAATGTTAATTATTTCCACTTAGATTAGGAGCAGAGGCTTGCTTCAATAGGAAAAAACCAGAGGCAAAGAGAAGTCAAATTCCTTTCCTCTCATGTATAATCTGAGCTAAGAACCCAACCCGCACAACTACAGCAGCCAGTGTGCATAAGTGCTCAGCTGCCACAGGTGCTCAGAAATATCCAGGTGAACTCAGCAAGTCTTTCACCATGCAGGGGAGACCAGGCTCATTTTTCAGCTTGAATTGGGAGTTTTGTTGTTGTGGAAGTGACAGTGGGCAGGTTATTTAGCACGGTCACATGTAAGATACCAGGGATCAATGCTTCCTCTGAAATTCATCCTTAGCTCCTGGTAGGCACAAACCCAAGAAAAACTGATTCATGCTTTTAGGAGGCTCAGAGTCCCATTGACTGAATTCAACATTCCACAGTCAAATCTCTTGCAGCAGCAGCTCTCCCACACCTTTAGGCAGATTGTCATTAGACTGAAATCAGTGCAGAACATTTCCAAATATTTTAATAGGCTCTATGTTGGGGGTTTTTAAAATGTCTTTTTAAAAAACAGGCAGATCTTGAAGTTAATCAAACTTCATAGCCATATTTGGCTGCCAAGTAAAAGAAACAAGTGATAAGGAAAAGCTTTTACTGTTGCAACTTCACCAGCACCTTCCAGCTCATCTTAAACACCGAGCTGAAGTGCATTTCTGAATCTATCATTTCTCTTCCTCACAGCAGGGAACAGAGTTCTGAATATGAAAGAACCTAACAAATTCTGACCTTTATTGTATCTTTACAGAGTATTCCCAGTTTCAAACCAAGAGATATCAGAGCGCAACGCGAGCCTCAAAGGGGTAATGTTGATTAAAGCACTTCTTCGTTCTAGAGATGTTCCACTCCTGTCAAAGCAAACTTTGCAATGTTTTGAAATACTTGTGATTTTTGAAACGTGCTCATTACAACTGAAAAAGGCAAAGAACTACGCTTGAAAACTTGAGATACCATCCATGAATAACAAAAAAAAAAACCAAAAACCCACCCAGTTTTTAAAACAAGTCATTAAGTATTTCCAGAACTATTAACTTAGCTTTAGTAGCTAAGACACACTATTGCATACTCATGAATGTACAGACAGCTGAGAAAAATACTTCAGCATGTTTTAGTAATGTCTGGTGGTACAAAACCAGCAGGGAAGCAATTCTACTTGAAAATGAAAGTCCATAGCTCTCACCTGCTTCACCTCTGCAGATGTGCTTGCGGGTTACCACGAAAAAAAACCCCAGCATTATTTAAAAGGGGTTTAGTTCATACACAGCTGTTTCTACAGGTTTGCAGAATTTGGGGCATGCTTTCTCCAAGATCTTTTACCAGAAGGAGAATTTGGGAATTAGCTAAAGTGATACAGTGGTCAAAGGCACTAGAAAACACTTCAGATTCCATCAACTCAGTGTGAGTACCTCCACTAATTGTTTCAAGGGAGGAAGAAAGAAAAAAAAAAAAAAAACAAACAAAAAGATCAAATTTACTTATTCTTAGAAAAGATTTTTTTTTTTGTGCATAATATTGCAGCTGCTTTGTAAGATCCATTGCTCTAAGCTATTTTTTTGTTATTAGCACTTAATTACATCCATAACCCTACCAAAGTCCTTATTTTGGTTGGCTGGGTTTGTTGTTTGCTTGTTTTTTTCCACTTGTAGGCAGGACAATGTACCTACAGTAATCCTGCAGCAATCTTTTCTTCCACAAATACTGTACTACAGGCACAGGTCAAAAGGCCAACGTTTCTCAAAAGGCACAGAGTATGGCTGTTGTAAATTTTAGGCAGATTTCCTGTGTCCATTTTCTCTTAACAAGTACTGCTCACTAGCCCCTAGAAGTACTACAGCTTTGCTTCAAATGGCAGACTGGCTTGGCAAGCAAAAGAAAAAGAGGACAAATAGTCTATTTAGGAAAGAGCTTTTCTCATGACTGCAGTTACTGCCTGCTCATACCCAACAAGAAATGAGAAGGAACGTGTGACACCCCACGTACTCCAATCCACTGCTATTTGCACACTGAACTGGGAAGCTTTGACTTCCTCTAAAAGGAAAATCTGCTCCAAGTTTATTCTAATCCAAGAATAAATAATAATCATCCAAACCAAGATTGTTCTGTGTAAAACTGGTTTGGGTTCTGGGTTGTTTTCTCTTTCGTCTTCAATGCGTAAAGTCAGTCAGAAGCTTTGGATAACGCCAAGTTTGTATGGCTAAAAATGGGCAGGATACCACTTTAGAATAAAAAGTTATTCATTTTACCATCAATGCAAGTATATTTAGTACAGCTCCCAACAAAACAAAGCCCACCAGCTTACTGTTCAGTTTTCCAAAGTCTAGGCAGCATTTAAATAGGCTCTGCTACTTACAACTTTTGCCTTAAAGCCAATTTTTACAAGAAAAGTAACGACTTAAAACTTTCCAATAAGCAGGTTAGAATAGTCTTAACTGATAAGGCATCCCTGTGGATGCCCAACTTGGATAACAAAAATAAAGGGCAAAATCAGATATTAAAAACAGACCAAGAAGTACTGCTAGCCCTATTAAATTTTGAATGAAGGAGTACATCACACACCAGTACTAGGAGATCAGCCCAATCTGCACAGTGTCACACAACCAAATGCCAGCATCCACATGTCAATTTCATTGTTACTGGGTGCAAAGCCCTGAGTCAGTATTGTCATTTTCTATGAAATAGGTATTATGCTGCTCCTCTAGGGTAAAAAATAACAATACAAACAAAGGCTGGGGGGCAGTAGACTATGAATGTAGTGAAATGCCACATTATAAACTGCAAATGTAAAGGCTGTAAGAGTTTTTCCAGAAAATAACAAGCAGAACTACTGAAAATTAAAACAATACAAACCAAAACAAATAGGAAAAAAACATTCCTCCTCATTTCATGCTGAATTGTCCCCCGTTCTTTCCTACATTCTCAAAAGAAAAAAAAAAAAAGACATGTCTGTGGCACAAAAGTCCATCTCCATTGTATTAAATCTTGGAGCTTCTGCTACAGAGGGCTACTTAGGGAAGGAAGGATGATAAGCCACCACATTATAGCAAAAAGCAGTGAAATTCACCTTAGCTATGTTCATTAACACATGGAAGCTTTCTGGTAAAGCTTGTACACAAGGAGCTCTCCTCCATGGAAGAGTACCTCCTGTTTTCTCCCAAGTCATACAGGGAAAAGGGAACACAGCAGCAGAGGCCACACCTGAGAGTCCATCCACAGGTGAGCCAGCCCTCAACTGTCTGCCAGCGTTTGCCACCCACTCATGCTACTGCTGCCTTTCCCAACACAGTTCTAGTGCTTAGCAAAGACAGGAGGTGTTCATACCTCCCCTCTCACAGCTCTGCTTGTGGAGGCTTTCAGGGGCTGGGGCTTTCCTGGCCTCATGGCTGCTTCTGCCCCGGTGCTGCTCCGGACCAGCCGTGCCGCCGGTCAGGCATCCTGCTACTGCTCCCAGCAAGGCACTCGCCTGCATCCCACGAGCTGTGTACAGGCAAATCTTTCATTTTTCTTTCATTACCCCGGCATGTACTGTCACTTAATTTTTATGTATGCAATCCTTCCTGACAAATATGATCTGCTGCCTGGTAATTCATCTGACGTTCATTCTGTTCCTTGCTCTAATTACAGCTCCCATTCCTGACACAGTGGCGGCCGCGCTGCCGCAGCCCGGTGGTACACCTGTCAGACGGGTCGTGGTACTGCCTAATGCCCTTTTATGCCAGTCTGATGCTAGCAAACAACGAAAGAAAAAAATTAGATGAATATATTTGCATAAGCCGTGCATTCAATTCATGGGTCAGCAGCCAGAGAAACGATGGTTCAGGGCGGTTGCCGGGGCAACGTGGCTATGGGAAGTGCCCAGCATCACAGCCTGGGTCCGCACGGGTACCACACTCTGGTTTGCACGGCGTTCATCACTCATAGCTACTTAAACAAATGTCTTAATTAAACCAAAACCAAGATCAGTAGGATTTCCTGCTGCTCAAAAACCTGTATCTCTGGCAATTTACCAAAAAAGAAAAAAAAAAAAAAAAAAAAAAAAGCTTCAAGTCTGCATTTTTTTGGATTGTTAAAGTGTTCTTTTTGCATGGATACAAGAATCACTGGAAACGGGAGTGTGTCCATCCCTTCAACCGCACAACACTGTGTCTCCAACTACCACTAGTTGCTGCTCCTTTAGTGATTTGCACCTTATTCTCCCATTTCCAGGATGCTGTTGATTTGAGGAAGGGCAAGGTTCATGCAGAAGAGGCTTAACTCTTCCCACATGAGCTTTCTCAATTAAGAAAGAGCAACCCTGGTAAAGGTCACAAGCTTGGCTTACATGAGCAGCCAGTTTCCAAGCCCCAATTTATTCTTATTAATACAATAAGTGCAGCAGTCAAACTAGATAAGATCATATAATTAGACACAATCATATTTTTGCCTGTTCAGATGATGTGACTGTAGCTTTCTGTGGTTTATTTTAATCTACTTAGTATGTATATATCCTAGGATATCTTTTGACACAGAGAGAAATCTATTGTTTTATGGAAGTAAACTGTAGAAATGCCCTTTTTATTTTTTAAGGGCAAAGACAAATAGTGAAACCAATGTCATGTGTTCCAAAATCAACTGGGAGAGCTAAATGTAAAATAAAAAAAGCTTAAACACCACGCTAAAAGCCAACATCTCTTCTCTGCTGTAACACAGAGGTGACTCAAAAAATGGAGACCCATTAATAAAAATGGAAAATCAGCTACCTCTCAAGAGGTTACAGATAGTTATGAAACACTTTATACTGTGGGGCTTACAGAATAATGTGCATACTTCTCTACAGCATTGCAATTAATGCTAATGGTAAGAGACAGAGACTCAGATGCTCTGAACCAGCCAACTTAATTTCAATGCCCAGAGAAGTGCTAAAGGAATAACCAAACTACAGAACAAACAAACATCCTCATCATTGTGAGTGGTCTGCAAAACTACATGACAAGTGGTAATATATTTTTCCATCACAAGGTAAGAGGCATCAGAGAGAGGGTAATAGAAGCAACAGATGTGTTAACACATTAATGTTTCCTTCAAAGGCCTGTAACTTCACTTAAAAGTGTTAATTCTGTCTAAATAACACTACTCACAGACTGCAGAATTGGTTGGAAAAGTAGAAGGGCTACTTCACTTGAAGTCCTACAGGACAGCCAATAGCTCTAGCTTTGTTCCACACATGCTTAACAGAGAACTGTGGCTTTGTGGCTAATAAAAAGTCTGGCATGAACTAAAGCACAGTGGAGTACAGAAGAAAAATTCACAATGATGGTAAGTAGGAGAATCTAGAAATGAGATACCTTTCAGATTAATAACAGCAAGGTACCATGCTTTGGCAAGAACTGGTAGCTTCACCAACAGAAGAGATATATGGAAAACATTAAGTCTATGGTGAGTTTCAAGTGAATTCTCTTTTGTAACAGATCAACCATGAGGCCTTTGGACACTTCCCTAACCTTAGACAAGAGTCACAATCCCTGTTTTGGGTAACATGTCTGACCAGTATCTGCTAAAAATGGTGGTTGTCTAGCATTTAGTTCCAGTAAGAGAAGACAGGCAAACACACTACTTGGAGCAGGAAAGTTCCATTTTCCTACTTTTACTATAAAATCAGACATTTACCAGGCAAGATGATCCAGGAAAAAAATACCAAGTGGAGTTTTAAGGCACAAAGAATTAATTTCATGTGAAGAGCATTTAAAATACAGATCACAAAATATAATACACATCCACTGAATCAAGCCTCTGTCACAGTAAGAGGACACCACTTCTTTTGAACTTCACAGCTGACAAGCATGCAGCAGTGCTTGCTTAACATCTCCAAGTACCATCTTACCTAAGGAATGTGCTGCAGTGGTTTTAGAACTAAAAAAACGGCCTAATCCAAGATCTCCCAGCTTCACCACCCCTGTGGCTGTTATAAACACGTTGGCTGGTTTTATGTCTGCAAGAAGAAAAAGGTAAAAGGTCAAAGCCACAAAAGGTTATTTGGTTCTACTACTGCAATAGAAACATCGCCCGGAGCACTCTCTGTACAAAAGAAGCCCGAGCAGAACTGTGTTTCTTTATAGCTTTGATACGCTCAATATTCCAAGACTTCAAGCTCTGCACATACACAAAAATCAGAGTGCACTTCCCAGCACGCAAGAAATACCAATGAGGGAAAATGTAGGAAACAGCAAAACAGAATAAAGGCAAATCAAGGAACCAAGCCTGCTTCTCTTTGCAAGTTGTTTTCTGCAGAAAATTGTACTGCCCACACCAAAGCCTAATCATGGTCCCACATACACATAAATTCTGGGCTCTATACAACCCAGCTTGATTATGGAGGATAAAAGTTACTGGACCCCCAGTTTCACGTCATTCATGTCACAATTGAGTTAGTGAGACTCTGTCTTCACCTTAAAGACAATTAAACATCTACGGCTGCAAATTTCAGCCACCAATTACAGACTTAATTGAGGCACAAATGATCAACAGCACCAGGGGATGGATGAAGGAGCAAAAATGGTATCACACTGCTGGAAAAAAAAAAAGAAAAAGAGTGAAGAATTCACTACTTCAAAGGAGAAAGGAAATAACGAGCAGCAGAGACTGGTATTGGTGCCTTCTGGGATATTTGCATTTCCTGGGTCAAGTCCTTCACAAAGGATTTCATTTATGCTGAAAGAAGCAGCGTAATTTTTGGACAGAGCTCAAAGTTATGAAAAGTTCTAAGACAAGAAATTCAAAAATAATTAATGAAAATAGAGAAGGGGTGATGAGAGCGTGGGACATATTTGTATTAATATTTCAGAGAAGCTTGCAAGATAGAAAAACTCTTCTAAAAACTCTCTAAGGTCACAGCTGCTGTAATGAAGACTATTTCTTACAGTTCACTGTATGCAGTAGTCTCAGCATTTTACTTCTGACACTTTTCTAATGGCAAGTTTGACACTTCTACTTAATATCAGTGTCTGGAATACAAAGCAGCTCATCTTCCTAATACCACCCTCACTTCGGACTGAATCCTTTAACAATGAGGCAGGGAGACAGAAGGAGAAATCCATCTTGCAAGCTCCAGCCTCTCTAAACATGCATTGGCTGAACATCAGCATAATTGTTTTTGAATGTAGGCGCTTACTAATTGGAACATTATATTATTATTCAGTGAAAAGAGACTGAATTAATGTTACCTCTGTGCATCACCCTGCGGGAGTGCATGTGTTCCACTGCACTGCATAACTGCACAAAATATTTCCACACCGTCCTTTCCGGGATTAACCGTTTCTGCTTTTTAAAATACTGTGGGAGGAAATAAATAAAAGATCAGTGAAAAAGCAACATATTTGACTCGGTCCTGGACTGGTGTCAGTCAGCTGCTGGTTGCTCACGTCTTCCAGATCTGCAGCAGCATGACTTTTCTTCTGATTAGCTTTTAACTCCTCTCTCTCTCTCTCTCTCTCTCCACTTCAATGTAGTTCACTAATTAACAACTATTATGAGAAATACGCTTAAATAGGTTTGACATTTTTGAATGGACACCAATTATAATTAGCATTAATCTCCTTAATTACCTTGCAAAACATATTTAATGCCTCAAAACAACAAATGTCTCAAATATTTTGCCTTAAGTAACAAAAGATCGTTTTAAAAAAAAAATCATCTTGTAAACATTCATTATTGTGCAATCTATTAACGACAATAAGGTAATTTGTTTCCTCTATTTAATAGAGGGCCAGAGCATCAATAAAGTGTCCCTGTTTCTTCTATGATCAGGTAGAATAATATATTCTATTTCATGCATAATAGGAATACTAAATTAACTGAACTACCTCTAGTGAGACTGAAAGACACTACTGATCAAGAGACACACAGCTCAGGAAAAGAGACCATTTTGTGTGCATTTACTCAGCACCCAGCATAGCTGAGTCCACATTCGAGGGACCTTTGGTTACCAAGAGCTCTGAAAGTAACTGTAAGCCTAACAGACAACACAAAGGAGCCCAGCCAGCCTGGTGATGGGACTCTGCAATACTGAAGCCTCAGAAACAGAATGGTTTAGGTTGGAAGGGACCTCAAATATTTCTTCTGAGCAACTTACTACAGGAATAAATAAACAGCTGCACACTCCAGCGATGACTACACACTCTCTCTCTCCATCTACTCTTTCTCCATGCACAACAGCCATGGACACAACACACACAGAGTCATCACTTCACCCACTGCATCCCAAATATTGCCCTGCTTCAGATTACTGGTCCCTGACTTCTCACTCCTGTGCTAAGTACTGAGTCAGTTTTTCAGCCAGAGCATTAACAAAATACACTTATAATACACTTCCAGAGGTTTAAGATTTATTCTCATCCTTTGATATGCGAAGTGTCACCAGGTAACGACTGCCTCACAAACACCGTACACCTTCATCGCACCCTTGAGAATTTCCACCAGCAGCATTCAGGAACAGGAATGAAAAAAGAAGGGAACTGATTGTTGCCCCTTTCTGCATCTTGTGCTTCCTCCTCTCAGCACAGACATCTGATGTCCGTTGCCACATTTTATATTTTATGTGAAACGCTGTTACCGGTTCTTGTTCAACTCAAGTAAAGGCAAATTTTCTTTTGCAGATCAGCTGTGAAGGGGCACGACCGTGCAATTCCCCAGGCAGCAAACCTGACAGATTGCAAGAGTTTCAACCCCAAACTTGACAGAGAGCACAGAGGAATTACAGAGGGTGAGGGATAAAGTGTTATATACACAATAAAATTATTTAATTCTCATTAAAGTATTTAAGAGTGGTTATGCAAGACCACAAGTGCTAATTTTCTAAATGTCATGTCCAATAAGATTTGTCTGACATTTACAAGAAGTCCCAGCTCTCCAGTGGGTTATCCTGCAGCACTCTCTTACATCAGCTTTACAATACCTCATAAATAATGCAGGCACCAGGGGCGTGACAAAGGCAGTCCCTGTTTTTATCACTCTCGCACCTTCAGAGTGTTGTTACTGTTCTGCTGCCTCGCTGAAACTGAAAATCCTCGCATAAGCTTCAGCTCCCAAGGGATGGGTGGGGGTGACAGAGGCAACATCCACTTCTGCAGCTAAAGCTATTTGAGGAAGAGACTTTTGTCTCGTTCCCTCCTCTATTAAAAAGAATGGAATTCCAAGATTTGCACCCATAGAAAACCATCATTTGTACGACCTTCATAAAAGCCTCTGCATCTTTATGTCTGCAAGAAACACATGAGAGGAGACAGCAGACCAGAGCGCTGGCAGAAAGAAGGCACCAACCCAAAAATCTACAAATTATATTCTGGAAAACTTAATTCCTTTTTATAATGACATAAGAATTGATTTAAAAATAAATACAACAACCAATGTTGAAAGTAAATGAATGCATTTCTTACAGCAGGAAATGTTTTAAACTAAACGTGACCCACAAAGGTGAATATTTTATATGATGGTATCTCACTCATGTAGGTAAAACTTTTTATAAGCTAAGATTGAAAAAAATCAAGCAAAACACCTGCATGCCTCAGGAAGATCACAGCCCTAACTCCTGCTTTCACAATCCTCGCTTTTTTTCCCAACTTTAACCACAAAAAGTCTGAGATAAACTATTTCCCAGGATCTGTTGGGAAGAGGGTAAAGCAAAAGAGAAATACATGAAAATAGTTAAAGAAAAATCCACAGTAGCTCTCCCTGGACAGAGGATAAGCTCTGCCTCCACAGCCCTCAGATTACACAACCAAGACCTTGCCATCAGCAGCTGCAGGAGGTGGTGGCTGTTGGCACAAGTCTCTGCGCACTGAAGGTGCTGGCACAAGCCCACACATGTGGTTTTGGTCACCCCCAGCTTGTCCCTCATGTTTGGGGAAGACCCAACCATAGCTTCTGCCAATGAGTGGCTGCCCAGAGAGGCCATATCTGAAATTCTGGAGCTCTCCTCAGGAACAACTCTGCCAACTGCCTGTTCCCAGCTCACTGACCCAGGGGAACTCTCCTGAGAGATGGAGCAGATTTTCATGGATACTGTAAATTTAGCCATTGACTATGGCCTAAATGGGCAACTTGTTTGACAGCCTTTGGCCTAGTGCCTCATAGCTCTGCTGGCAAAGAAAACAAATCTGTTAGTAAGATATTTTAATTGTGATAAAGAGAAGGAGGAGAACTTTCCAAACATTCATTTATGATAATTACAGAATAATGATGGCAAAAATCAGGTAAAACACGGAGAGAAGGTTGAGAGTGCTAACAAACATGATATAACACATCTGTTCTCACAAGGGATGTATGTCTAAAGATTAACATGTCAAAGAAAATATAAAAGCAGGTGGTAACAGCTTAACTAAAGCTGGTCTGCAGCAGTACAAGTATTCCTAAGAGCAACATAAAAGAAGAACAAGTACTTGAAACATTTTCTCAAACCCAAATCCCCATTGCAAAGAAAGTCAATACACTTCCTTGAATGTCTTTGGAGTGGCAGACGTGCTATAAGGATAGTGAATCTAACAATAATTAAGTGTCCTCATCAATCATAGGCTGGATAAATCAGCCTTGTAAGTAACACACATGTCCCACCAAAGCACGCAGAGGCTTGCTCCCTTCCAAAGCAGTGACCAGAAGCAAGCAGCACGCCCTAGTGTACTTACAACACTCCAGACACAAAGACAGGTTTAGGCTCCAGAAGCACCCTGTGGGTGTGTAAAACTGCAAGAGTAGCATAGAAGTTCTTCTAGCACAGCTGTGCTCACTCCTGTCATCCCATGTCTCTGCCTAATCCTGAAGGCTTGCGGCACCTCTAAAAACCTACCTTAATCATCTGAGAGAGGTCACCAGCATCGGCTAGTTCCAGGACAATATTCAGTTCATTGTCTTCAATAAAAGAGTCCAAGTACTTAATTATATTGGGGTGGTTCAGTTGCTGCAGATAGAGGGAATGCAAGAACATTATAATGCTGTAGAGACAGCAATTCCAAGACACAAAATCTGTGCCACTTCTGTAAGCATTACAGAAATCAATTCACAACTGCTGCAATTACAAACTGTGCTTTGAGCTACTATAGACAAAAAGTCCTGTAAGAAATACCTTTTACTGCAAGCACAGCGTAATAAAAGTGCCTTGAGGAACAAGCAATACAGCCCAAAAAAGCATGAAACAACCTTTTCTATTGTAAACTCAAAATATTTTAAAGCAAAGTCTTGAAAGAAGCTTTGTTAAGCAACAACTGACTTTTTTTTTTCCATGATAAACAAACTCCCCAATGTTGATTGGTAGTATTCCTTCAGGTCTCTTTGCCTCTTAGAAAAACAGAATTAAATGGGGGCAAACAACAAACAAACAAAAAAACCTCAATGGAGGAAAATAATGCACAAATTGCATAGGTCAATCAACTTTAAAAATTCTTTATGCTGCATCTTCACTAACTACTTTTTTTCCATGTCAGTACATCTGCTTCTTATGTTCATAACTGACAGTTTGATTAATTTTTTTTCTCCTCCTTCTATGTTTGTTTTAAAAAACACAACTTCCCACATTGTTACACTTTACTCACAGGACTAAATTAAGTAACAGGCTCAATAAATTAGAACTTCTGTTTTAATATTTTATGTCTGAGTTTCTTATATTGGAAAACTGTAATGGCTTAGAAGGTAATGTAGTATCTAGAGCTCTCTATTCACTCTCTTGCTCATTTTGGTTTATATTATCGTTCTCTTGTGCTCTTAGAAATGCAGTAAATTTAGAAACTACTAAAGTGTGCATTTCATCTACTAAACAGCTGTGACTCAACCTGTCTATTCCAGGGGTTACAAAGCCAAAAGCAACACTGTTCTGATCCATCACACTAATCACTCCTCTCTGCATGCACATTAGGGGACAGATTCTCCTGTGCAATGCCTCGACACTAGCACACATTAGCGTTAATGGGATCCATGTGCAGGCATCAGGAGAAGAACATTCCCACAAGCCCAAGCCTTAAATAAATAAATAAATATCACAGCCCATCATTTCTGTTGAAATTTCTTTTAAATGCCTGCCCTCAGGTACACTGATCAAAGATTAACTTCCAGCGAAAAAAGCACTGAAGTCAGGAGCAGCACAGCCCCTGACACCCAACACACATCAGGATGCCCTCCCACTGCCAGCACACAGTGCCTAGCACGGCAGACCCCTGGGGACTGCTCACTGCCCCTGCAGGTAGAGTCACACCTATGATTAAAGAGGTGTCTTCTGTCCTCTTCAGAATGCTCTGATAGGAACTCCCCAGAGTTCCCAAAGGCATCAGGGAGCTCAAGCAGCCAAGCCTTTTGCTAAGCCTCAGCACCATGCGCCAATAAAAAGCTACAGCTGTGACAGGGGATGGAGACCACACACACAGCTGGGAGATCTCCTACACTAACAGCTCGACTGTCTTGCACCCCAGCCTTGTTTTTCTGTATTGAGTGTGACAAAGCCCAGCTTACTCAGACCTAAGCATTACTTACCTGATATAAAGAACCCAAAGAATTTTTTTGTGAGACTGCACACTTTTTCTGATGGTTTGTACTAACTTAATGAAACTCATTAAACCTAAAGAGGAATATTTATTCTTTTACGATGTAAAAGCAAATAATCAAAACACCCAAGCCACTACACTAACTTCTATGGTAACTCTTCACAAAAGCAATCTCCCAGGTCCTCCCCCTTCCAGCAGCAGAAGCTGATGCACCCTCTGCTGAAGCTGAGCAGGGAGTGAGTACTCTAGAAAGAGCCAGACTGCCTTCTCCACCAGGAAACACCAGAGACAGGCCAACACTTTTTTAGAGGTGAAAATGCAAGAGTGCACGTTTTTTTCCTGTACAATTGACTGACCTTTGCTCTCTGTTTTCCCAGAACACCCAGGTAGATCACTCTGGATAAGCCAACCTTCCATCCTCCACTACTCCCCTTTGTCAAACTTATTTTAAATACACCTGGGTTTTTTTAAATAGCTGTTGTATATTTCTGTGATATGGCAAAGGCTACTCGAGTTCCCTTTTGTCAGAAGGCAAGTGTATTCATTCTCACAAAACATTTTATCTTTGGTTAATGACTTTTCTCTAATGCATCCTAAAAGTATGATGGCAGCTAATGGCTGATGTGTATGCACAGCAGCACGACCAGCGAGATGCACATGGAGGGGTAAGTCAGGTCTAAATGAGTGAGGGTGGGTGCAGGCAGCCCAAACACTGATTGCAACCATATTATGCACCTGCTTTACCTAAACCCTTTCCCAAGGAACTACACTGAAGGTAACAGACAATTTTATTTAGCTTCTATTAAGTTCTGAATAATTAGAATTCATTGACAAATCACAAAAAAACTCACCCTTGGTTTCCACAGTCACATATAAGGCTTTGATCAAAAACCCTAAGTATTACTTTAACAGGAATGGACTACAGCAAGACTATGCAATTCCTCTCCAAATCCCTCAATGGTCTAAATTACAAATAAAAATTAAGAAAAACTGCTACAGCAAGGCGATTTAGCTATAGTCTATAAATGCTTCACGCTAGACACTAGAATTTCAAAGTGGAAATACAGTTTTAGAAGTATGACTTTCCCATAATACAAGGCCAGTCACCAAACAACTGCAAGGCAGATGTACTTCATATCAGAGTCATGAAAAATAAAATCGCCTCTGATCCTAATAAATCTGCATTCTGCTCTGAATAAATCCAGGGCAATTTTGTGGCATCTTCCATAAGCACGGTTCAAGACAAAACTGCTTATCTGACCCAGAAACATCACAAATTCTCTTTTGAATGTTAGCATTGACGTTAATTTTCTCCATGAGTGCTGAGCAACTGGATCACGTTCAAACTGCTATCTTCAGGTTTATTGTGTGCCCTCACTATAGTCTAGCAGACTACAAGTGCACAAATACAAATCAATAATATAAATAGAAGTCTTCATACTGAATACTTTCACAATCAAATGTGACTAGCTGAACTGAAATTTTAGCCTTCTGCAATCTGTTATCTTCCCTCAAAGTAGCTATTTGAAGTTCCATGCATATATACTTTCTATCACTTCAAAATAAATGACTGAGATGGAAAAAAATCACCACATTGGTTTCAGATCCTTTTTCTAAACCCTCATTTTTCATACGTGATACGTATACATAAACACATATGACACGCACATGCAAAACTGTTTTCCCATCTAGCTAGCTCATTAATTAGTTTATTTTGAAGTGACAAACAAATCAAAATACAACATGGAGAATTTACATGCCCCTCAGAGAGAAGTACTTGTGTTTTTTTCATGACAAAGACACTTAGAAGATTCCTTAGCTAGAAAACTCAATAGAGTTAATCTTAAAGACAAAACTCTTCCACCGTGTAGCCATCCTAGACTGCAAAAGAAAGCACAGAGTGTTTAAGATCATAGTGTGTGCTCTATGAGCGGGCTCAGGACCCTTGTCAACCTGAAAACTACTTTTTCTCAAAACAAACAACAAAAAAAGTAATTGTAAAAATTCTTACCTTCAAGAGGTCAATTTCTTTAATGCAATCTTGCCTAGCCTTGGCATCCATCATTTCAAAAATCTTCAAAGACAAAAAAAACATAGAAGAAAATGAAACAAGAACAAAAAAAGAATTCTTTATTTTAACGAGAAATTGGTCTTTCCTCCCCCAATTTGTATATCCTGTAGTGTAATGAGTATAGGCACAATCCCTAGATCAAAGAAAGATCAATGTTTTCCTTACTATGAAGCTGCTGAAGGACTAGCAATAGAGTAAAATTAATTGTAGGACCTGTAGGCAATATTCTAAGCAGCACGAAAAAATACACTAGTTTGTGAATTTGCTTTTGTGACTTTCAGAACACAGTTTAGCTACTGTTTCATATGGTAAATAAGACAAAATGCTTTTTCTTTTAAGCAGAGATAATAGCTTGCACTGATTTCTTTGTAATAATTAACAATAACATTGAGCATTAATATGCATTCTGTAATAAACAGATAATCACTAGAAACAGTAACTTAAAGGATCTGTTGAAGGATTAAAGACAAATTTCTTCAAACAAAATGCTGAATACTGCATAATACTTTAAGCCAAGTTACAAATTCTTCCAAAATTCCATCAGCACAGGCAGGATTCTTGTTCGTCAAGGCTGCAGAGTCCCAGATCTGTGACTGAGCCCATTTGGGCTTTTACACACAATTACAATTTAGTGAAGCCTTCATAAGAGGTAAAAAGCTATACTGAATATGAAACTGCACCACTGCTGCATGATTGTGATTTAGAAACAAACCCTTTCCAAGACAGTAGAGGCCACGCAGTGCAAACAGACTGCTCAGAACAGAAATCAGGTCCTAGGACACAGCAGAAGATGGGAGGGTACAGCCAAGGGGTAGGTAGGAGCACAGTGGGGCAACCTGGCCTCTTCTATCCAGATGTAAACTGAGCACCATGAAACTAACCTGACTTAATCAGTATTTGTAAAACTGCTTTGAGACCTTCAGAAGCATTATCCTTTGATCCTTATGCTGGAATGAGTTGTAAACAAACACACAAACAAACCTCTAAAACCCAACTGAATAGAAGCAGGAAGCTGAGTACTGGGGGTTTGGATGTAAAAATATAAACCCAGATTAGCCAGTGCTCTGAAATCTTCAGCTCCCAATTTCTAAAGCATTTTAACACATCATTTCTGCCTACAAATGAACAATGAAAGCAGTATCTGACTCAAAGGGTTCTGTGCAGACACTTAAAACATTCAAAGCCACCTTAGCAAGTAGAATGGGAAATAAAATGCTCACCTGAACCTTCTTTAATGCCACAGGTTTTCTGTCCAGAAGACAAGTTGCTTTGTAAACTTCGCTGAATTGCCCTCGCCCAATCTTCTTCTCTATCTGAAAATCTGCCAGTGTGCAGCGGTATGGGTATGAGGTTAAATGTCTCTGTGCAAGCAAAAAAACAACAACAAAAATCAAATCAATGAATTAGAAAAAGGGCCATAAAAACATATATTTGCATTTCCAGACTGCCTTCTTTATGACCACAGATTAGTGGGTTCTGTGGAGGATACATTCCTCACAGTAAGGATTGTCCGGTAAGAAAGACAAAGAAACTCAGTGTTGGTTTAGTGGACAGTGGACAATGGGGTGGTTTGCTTTTCCCTGTGCAACCTTCTGTTTTCTTTGTCCATTTTAGACAACCAGAACAGTCACAACATAAAGGCTCCACACAGGCAACGGCAGAGACACAAATGCTAACCAAAGCTAACCACAAAACTAGTAACAGTGACCAGAAATGTACATAGCAGAGTTAAGATCCCAAATTATTCTTGTCCTCATTGCTGATGGTCAAGAGTTTAATCTAGGCTGATTATACCTAATTACAACTATAAACACATTAATGCCTAGTAAATATATTAGAAACATTGGCTGAATGAAGTTAAATGACTTTTTTAAAAAGGAAATAGTGTCTTGTCTTCCATGTAAGTAACTAATTAGTCCCAAACTACTGTCTCTCTAGTTACACATCCTCTCATCAACTTTGCCTGCTTGTGTCACTGGGGAGATGCTGATGCCTACTTCTGAGGGGTCTCAGGTAAACACCCAGTCAGGCAGGTAGACACTTCATAACGAGGATTATGTACTCCATGGACCAGGAATTGCTCCCTAGAGCCATTCTGATTTCTTCTGTAATTAACAGGACTGCTAACCAACGTTTAGAAAAGAAATTATCAAAACCAATTACTTAAAGTTGCCATGCATGCCAAGTAGAATTTATTTGCAAGCTTCATCATCTTGAGCCATTTCAGAGCTCCCATCAGAAACCACAAGAAGACAAATACACAACCAAAGACTAGGGGAGGGCTTCCCAGGGCTGGAGTCCTTGTTTAGAACTGGATCTTTAGCAGACAACCCCACCAAAAGTGCCCAGGTAGGGCAGGCCAGGAGGGCTGGATGTCTTAAAGGAGACAACATTGGCTACCACTGCCATTTCTTAACATAGCAAGTTAGGACTGGAAGTAAGATTTAAAATGCAGGTAAAGCTTTTGGTCTAGCATCTTTGCCAGCACGACGATCTCTTACAATGTAGATTTATTTTGACAAGTAAATAAGCTTGGATTTCTTTTCAACAGAAATGAAAATGACTACTATTCAATACACAATAAAAACTATCAACCAGACATTTGAAAATGCTTCCAGATTTCAAGGTGTTTGTGCAGCTCTAAGCTACAATCAGTTATTTGGCAGGTTTTATAAACAAAGTTGTAAAATTCAATGTCTTAAAGAAAACTTCCCAATAGAGTACCCTAAATAGTCATCCCTGACCCACAAACTGTATCAATCAACCAAGATAAGCTATTTTGAAAACTGTCATCTTTACAGCATCTTCATCACAACAAACACAGCAGAATCCCCCACAACAAAAGCTACTCTTCTGCAGGCATGCTCAAGAACAACAATGACATTTTCTAAATGCTGATGATACAGAGCTGCAGATCTACATCACTAAGCAGACAGTGAAGAGACCAGCAGGTCGTTTTGCTGTCACCTTCCCCCTCATCTCTCCGGCAGTGAAAGGCTGTTCGTTGCTGGAGCTTGTCCCACACTTCCACACCACTGCCGTTGAGAACTTCCCGAGGATAAAGCTCTGCGGCTATGAACAGAGAGGTCTGCTGCTGAACTGAGCAGCTTAGATGGTTATGAACTCCAGAGAAGACAAAACTGCAACACCCTAATGTCCAGCCAATGCCTGCTAATTCAACTAGGCACATAACTGCAAATTTAACTCCAGGCCATCACAATCATCAGCTTTCTCTGTTTAAAGGAGCTCCTCTTCAGAACAAATGACACTTCAAGTAATTATTTTTGAAATGCCAAGGCCACAGGTAAGGTTTTGGGATTTTTTTTCATGATGAGCATTTATACTATGAAAAATGTTTTGCATTTCTCTAGGCTAAAGGCAACACAGAAAAAAAAATGAATTCATGAACAATAACCTACAGAAATAAAAAGGTTGCATCAGAACTCACAGGAATACTCATCTCATTCCAGGGAGTGCTTCATGAAACCTAAGTTTATGTGCATTTTTGTGTGTGAGAAATCACCAAAAGTATGTCTGAACAAAGGATTTGTTCAACTTGACTGGGTACTAACCAGAAACACTTCCACTTCCCACCTTTTCTGTTATGAGCTACTAAGCAAACAAACTGAACTGTCCAGTCAAATTGCTTTACCAAGACAAACCAAACGTGTCAGGACATAAAATTACACACCACTTTTTCCTCATTAAAAAATGAAAAGAATCAAAGCATTTTCTTAACAAAGAACGTGACTCATGAGTACCAAGGAACTCGGGAGTTAACATTCCCAGCCAAGGTAACCGTTTTAATAAGGTTTTATAAAGCGACTATCACAAAACTTCCTTTTTAAGGAAGAAAGCCATGCTGCAGTCAAGTATGGTAAGCATTTGCCCTTCATAAATCATTCAATGGTGTGTTTAAACCAGGAGTGTTTAAGTGTAAATTAATATTTTAAGCATGTGCCAAGAAATCTAGCAACTTCTTCACTTGAAAATATAAATAAATGTTAGGCAAGTGACAGGGTGTATGTGTGTGTCCTAACCACTTTCACATGGTTAACACATAAAGTCTGCTTGCCATGCTGGAGTTAATGCTGGGTGATGACTGGACACCTTAGCTGATATGTTCTGGCATCCTCCAGGACTACAGCTGCACATTTACATATGCAATGACCTAGATTTGCATTTGCTATCACAACCTATCAGACCTAATTAAAGTAATGGAGCTTTCATACAGGCTAGAAGACGTTTGATTCTGGTGTAAACCAGGGAGCATGCTCAGGTTAGAGCAAACCACACTAGAAGCTCCCCAATGATTACAGCAGCCCATTTTCCATACGTCTGTTTAAAATTAATCTTCTCTTATGCTTTGCTTCACTGTATGCAAGTAGCTCTTCTAAATGCTGTTACCAGGACACATTAAGAATACCTAAGAAATATTTACTTTCTCAGAATCCCATAGACCTACAGTCTGGCCTTTCATACATTTCACTTACTGCATGACTTTTCACAAGTCCTTCTACATTCAAATACTGCCATTTTTCACAGAGCTGCCAAAAACCCAATACCTATCCCTTCAAATAAACCAAACCTTACATTTTCTGCAGCTTTCATATAGATACAAATTATGTGTAAAATAAGGTACCAATGTTGTCTTCAAACCTGCTCATGAAAACTAGGTTTTCCCATTTTCAAGACAGATTGAGGCTCAGTGAAGGATTCAGGTCTGCATGAACACTAGAAAAACAAGCCACTGTCTCTGCAGAACAGGTTTCAAGTCAGTGATAGAGTCTGAGTTAAAAAAAAAAAAAAAAAAAAAAAAAAAAAAAAAAGGAGAAAAAAAAAAAAAAAAAAAAAAGAGAAAGAAAAAAAAAAAAAAAAAGGGGGAGAAAAACCAAACCTTCCTACCACTGGACCTCTAAGACACTGAAAACCGGGCTGGTTGCATATTTCAGCTCCCAGGGCAGTCATAGGAAGGGGACAGTCTGGGAAGAGCTAGTTTTGAGACACAGGCTGTTCTCTTTGCCCACACAATGAAGTCTCATTATTCTGCTACTCCATTAAAAAAAAAAAAGCCAAGGATTAAAGTTAATTAATTCATCCTTCAAATAAAGAGACTATTCATTTTTATGATGAAATGCAGAGATTATTCCAAGAACAAGCTATTTGGAACAACATCTCTGGCAGAGATGTCCTCTTTCAGACGTAATCACTGCTGAAAGAATATAAATTCCAAAGCTGGCAAAAGCCTGGAAGGAAAGCCCTCATCATCACAGTACTTGAGGGCAAAGTTTAAACAGAACTTTCAGCCTCAGAGCTGCAAGACAGTATCAGTAAGGTTTTAAATACTACAAAAATCTGGTGTGATAAAGACTTCAGCTCTATTATCTTGTACACACCTGAACAGATAGGCTGCAAGGATAGGAACACTGAAGGCTAATAGGAATCTCTATACATCATAGTACATACATAATACAACCCAGGCAGATACAGATGACAGCATTAGAAAAGTTCTTTGGTTTCTATCTGCTCCTTGGAGATAGGTTGCAGTTTATACTAACACTGCCCCATTTTCAGGGATGTCTGTTCCAGCACTTCAAGAGCCATCTCACCATGGGCCACTTTTGAGCACACAAGATATAAAATATGTTCAAATTTACCAGTGGAAATTTGATACAATTTTCTCCAATTCCTTCATACGCAGCTATAACCACATGGAGGTAGGGCAGCTACATAACCTGAACTTGGGGGATGATTTTTGTATTTTTATTAAATGATTAGTTGTGCAGCTCAGAATTTATATTTTGAGATAAGGAAGACAAAAAAAAACCAACCAAACAAACAAAAAAACCCACCAACAAAACCCAAAACACCTCTTCTATAGAAAGACTTTCAGTCTTCAGAGCCAATAAATTTTCCACTTTGTAATTATTTAAAAGCTGGGGAAAACCTGAACAGTTCTCAGAAAACTGACCAAGCACCCTTGCCTGCAACCTTTAACCCAATCTTTCAGGCAAAGCAGAGTACTTAAGAGACTGAAGACGAACACATCATACTAATACTAAGACACTGCACAGTAATGCCTGCATGAATGCTCTTCTCAGGCACAGAAAAAAATGAGCCTGAATGAGCCGAAAAAAGGAGAATGTTCCCTGTTAATTGCACAATACATAAACTTGGAGTGCTAATGTTAATTACCAATAAAGTTTCACTGCTGATTGGCGTGCAGAAATCCAGGGCTAGTCATCAGCCTGTGTAAATGGCTACAAGGTCATGAGACCTTTAGATTATTTGCAGTCAATTTAAAAATTGTTAAGGATTGGCTAAGCAACGGTTAAAAAGTCAGACACTACAATCTGCCAGTAAAAGCATCTTTCCTGTAGAGCCATGAAATGAAATATTCTTTAGAAGAGTAAAAACATACTCGCCCAATTAATTTTCTGAAATCTCATTAAAAAATTTAGCCCGACTAAGTCATACACTTCTGACCTGAATTTTAATTATCTTTACACTGGATAGAAGGCTTTTTTCCTGATATTTGCAATGCATCATTAATTTTAAAAGAATTATTTCCTTGCTTCTAAAGTGCATACTTCATCTGAGTGACATTTACTGTAAACTAATTTCACCTTTAAAAGACATCTGCGACAGTGGATGGGGAAGCTTCAGCCCCTCCAATTGAACATGTATACATTATAAGCAATGATTTACTATCAACGTCAGTGTTTCAAACCTCTTTATGATGTCCCAAATTATACACCCATCTCTATTCAATAATGCCTACCTGAAGAGAGTTTTGCATACTTTGAGGCTGAAACTCCAATGTGAATTTATGAGAACACATTAGAATAGATTGATTAAAAAAAAGAGAACTTCTGAGCTCCCAAGAGATGAGGAAACTTTTAAAATATGGATTAGCCTTCAAACAGGTAGTCAAGTAATTATTGAAGAATACATCAGGTTTTTCAATCTGCAGGTTCAAAACTAGACCACAGAGTCCTACAATATTCTTAACTCAACCTGTTATCCAGAATTTAAAGTTCCTGAAGAACTTGGCTTGAATTTCAGTTTTAACACCCTTATCAGGAGGTATTTCTACTAGCTTATAACAAGAAAAGAGAGAATTAATACCTTGAAAATAGTAGACCATGGTCATAATCACAAAGAAATTAACATAGAAATAACCTAAGAATTTCAGAAAATGATAAATTGTTAATAACAGCCTTTGCTGCTAGATGACCAGTTCAAGTCTACCATCAATTGGCAGACCAAAATGAACAACGAACATTTCCGCTGCTGTGCAAGTACATAAAAAGGTTATTTAAAAGTGAGTTGTTGTGTTTATTTAGCACAAAAACTAAGTAAAAAATTATAGCTTCATATTTTTATATCATTGATTTACTCCTAAGTGATTTTTATTGCTTGCTGCTATAAACATTAAGTAATCTAGAGATTTAAACAATTGACACTTTCACTCTGGAACACTACTAGAAAATGTTTTGCCTCTTGCTGACAAGCATCATCAAGGTCATGCCGGGCAGGTCAGGGAGCCAGGAGCTAAACCTGTGACCTTATTTGGCCCTTTTTTTATACTTGTAATATATATATACATATTCACTTACTCTAGAAAACTTCTAAATATGAAACATTACTCCAAGACAGAAAGAGAAGTCTGATACACTTACTCATAGTTCTATACTAACTAGTCATGAAACAGAAATAACTCTTCTGTCAGAATGAATTTTTTTTTTTTTTAAAGCAGCTTTAGGAAGCAGACCAATTACAGGAAAGTAGTTTCTAGCAGAGTACACTTGTTCTAGTCTTTTGTGGGGTAACACAAAAATTCTGAATGAAAGAGGTAGAAGGTAGAGAGGACCATTTCGTACAAAACCCCCTCCTCATCCAAGGCTCTGAAAGCTCAAGTTCTAGGGTGGTTTTTTTCTGATTAAAGCTTTATAACATCTCTTGAAAGATCAGTTTGGTCAATTTTTCCTTTCTCTCTCTTCCACAAGCTATTAAATAGCCTGTCCTCACTACTCATATCTTCAGAAGAAAGAGCTAATGTAATTTTGGATTCTTCCAGGTAATAGTATGAGAAAACTGAAAATTATATAACTGTGTTCCTGGAAAATGGAAAAATCAGAAGTACATAATAAGCAATCACATCATGCCATCAGTGTAAGATAGCCTACCCTCAGAACAGTACCATTTCTGTAATTTTTAAAACTGAGTTTGCTGAGAAAATGTTTTGGTTTTTTTTCTCCCAAATTCTCCATCAGACTGCAAATTTCTATTATCTAGCTTAAAAAAAAATTAAAATTAAACCATTTAAACCAAACAAACTCTTTTTCTGCAATCCTAATTCCAAACTAGATCATTCTCAGATACACTCAGAGACCTCCATTAACACAATTCAGATATTAAGTGAGTTGAGGGGAGGTTTCATTGAACAATGACCATACAGCAAAATGAGCCCACTCAGCATCAGGGTAAAACCAGAACATAGATTATTAGCTACTAATTACACTTAACTATGTCATTACAAATTCTAACATGTGCTCCAAGATGCCATGAATGTATCTGCTGCACAGGAACACTTCCTAATCTTGTTCATGAAATAATTACAGGGGCTCTATCCTGCCAAATGAGGCAGTAATTAACCCTAATTGCTCAAAATGCAACTGGCTAATTCTAGGAGATTAATCAAGGGGATTCAATTATTATTAAATGACTTAATATGACAAATTGCTACATTAGGAGAGGGGGGCTTTGCTCCATACAACGTTACTTTTCCAGCAGTGCTGGGTGAGATACGTTCACCGTTGTACTCTGTGTCTAGGCAGCTTTACCACTTCTGCAAACCCTACTTTGTGTTTTAAGAACACTTTTATTCCTAACAAGCTCTTCTTGTTCAAGGAACCAGGATCATCACGGGACCACACGTTTGGAATGACAAATGAACCTCCACAGCCTCCTCCCCAAAGTAACTTGCACACCACGGTTGCAATAGTTTTCTTTCTGACAGTTCTTCCTCTTTAAAATACATATAGGTAAAACTTAATAGCTCTGATAAAAGGCAGGCAGGCAGCCAGAATTCACAATGTGCAAGTTTTATGACTACAGGGAAGGTATCAGCATTGCTCTGAGTGCAGGTCTAAGCCTCACTTCAGCCCAATACTGCAGAAAGGTAGGGAAGAGAGAGATGAGCTGCTCTGGTGAAACCTGGTAACAGTATGGGCAAAGCACATCATGGGAGAGATTCTGGAGCCTCACAGGAAATTAAGTCAGAGAGACTACAGCTTCACATAGGATGATCTACTCATGTTTGGTAATTACCTCTTCAGCTTTTATTATTAAACCAAAAAATAAATTGCCTTTATTCACTTACACAATCAATTGCTTTTCTTTATCCCTTTCTTCAAAGAATCAAAAAGGAGAGAAATCCAACACAGGGAATCTTTTTATAGGATGATTTTGCTTTAAGCAAAATTCAAACGATTTCTTTTCTTTTTCCTTATTATTATGAAAAACAATGGAGTCAGGAAACTCTGCCTAGCTGGCAGAATCCCAAACTAGATATACCCTGAAACTGCTCTAGCTACACTACAAACAAAAAAGGAAAATAGGCTAAATGGTAAAAAAATCTATGGACCCATGTAACAGGAAGGGAAGTAAACTGGAGAAAGATTAGAGAGACAAATGCACTTACCTGAGTATCATGCTGGTATTCCTGCCCTGGCAGCTTGCAAAGAGGGTTGTTCTGGTCCCCTAGATGATGTGGGTGGTTGTGCTGCCCTTCCATGGTATCATACCAGACTTGGCCTCACGGTTCTGCAGAAGTTAAAAGAAAAGAGGAGAGAGAGAAGTCTCATCGCTGTCTATCCAGTGCTGAAAGCAAGAAACTCTTTTGAGGGGTGTGCCTGGATGTGGTCGTATATCAAGACAGCAAGAACAGATTTCTTCCCTCAGACTGACTCTTGTGTACAACTCTCAAAAGAAAGAAGCTGGCTCACTTGGTTCCTGGCAGACCAGCATGCACCCACTGCCATCTGCAAGCTGAAAGGACACAGCAACAGGTCCAAGCTACCCTCTCCGTCCCAGCACTACAAACCAAAAATACCAATATCACCAATACTGCTGGTATCATTTCAGAATAAGCAAAATTGCAAAAAAACCAAACTTTATTTAGTCAGTGGAATACTATCCACAAGAGATACTGCTTTTGTGAACTCTAACAGCAACCAGCATCGCTTTCTATCCCTAGACTTACTGAAACCAGGTGATCCCCAACAGTACCAGACACTTGGTGAGCTAGTCAAGAAAAGTCAGCACCTTTCCATTTGTGAAACAAAAATCACAACAGTCCCACCAGACAGCTGTAGCTTTCTTTGGCCAGTGACAACCTAGAAGTGTTGCCACATTCTCTCTTGTCCAACCCCAAAACAAAACTTTTCACAACAGGTGGTAAGCCACAGGAAGCAGTAGCTAGAAGCCATATTAAGACCGAACAAGATCAAAGTATTATTCTAGAACAAATGAGCAAACAAAGGAAAATTCCATCAGTTAGCTTCTTCCAGCTTTACTTTCAACAATTACTAAGCACAGTTGTTGAGCACAGTTTCCTACAGAATCTACAGAAATCAGAAGCATGCAGCACTGGAGAAGAGAATCTAGCTAAGGTTACAAGACACAGAGCTTACTCTAAATGTAGTAAACAGTAACACATATTTTCAGCCCCTTCTAGGAAAACTAAAACCACACTTGAACTATGAGAGTCACCATGTCCAAGCCTGACGCTGGGCCAAATCCTGGTAATTTTATCAGCTATTCAGGGGACACAGCGTGGATCAGTGCTCCTTGCTCCATGCCAGTTCTGGGGTCAGGCTCTGGCAAGCCCCAAGCAAAGACAGTCCTCAAAATACATCCACAGCATACACAGAACATGCACAGAAACTACACTAACATCCTTTCCCCACAAAGGGCTGTATGTTGGTTTGGGGGCTTATTTAACAATGTTATTCCTAGTGAGCTATTCGTTATCCATGAGTGCTCCAGGGAGCGTCACTTAGAGTTGTACTGGTGCTGTCCCAAGCAGCAACTAGAGGCCTAATAGTGACAAGGAAAGATTTAGTGGCCAGCAAAAGCATTTGCAGAAAGTTGTTTCAAGAGTTTTGGCAAGTATTCTCCCAGTGAAAAGAGCACAACCTGACCTCATTAGTGTATTAATAGTGCGTGCCTGGCACTGAGGCAATGACTAACCCTTAATTTAAAATACAAAGTTATTTTAAATATTTGCAGGGAACAAGGGAAAAAAAAAATATGATGCAGAAGAATTTCTGTAACAAGTGGTGCTTGGTTCTTTTAACACTTGTCTGCAAAATTGGCCTTTAGCTCTGGCACATCTTTCCCAACACCAGTTACCCTAATGTGCACACACAGGACTGGGGAGAAAGCAGAGAAAAGGCTCTCCTTGTTTCTTCAGCAAATGAACTTGGACTCTAACATTCACTAGAAAAGAGTTGAGCAAGCTGAGTACCTGCTGCATACAAACAGGCTAACATGTGGGTTGCTTTCAGTAAAATAGCTTTTCAAAGACACTATGAAACTCCATCGGGAGAAGGATAATCACTCTTAGTATGAAGAAGTCAGACTAAGATTTCTACAGCACCAAGCACCTGTAGCTTTATTAGTAACCAAGGGAATACTTAAAAAAATGTGTCTCTTAATGTCAACATTAAACTGTCCTATTAAGTTTCTACCTTACTTACACTACCTCAGTAACTTTTCTACTGATGATTTGAAGAAAGTCTGCTTACTTGAAGGGAGAACACAACACACATTCTTTGTCTCAAGTGCAACAAGCAGAGAGAAAACACTCTAGGGAAGGCAGGCTGCTGACAGCCTTGCTTCTGCCATTTATCTCCAGAGGAATTCAGAAATTTCATGTTTACAGCCTCGAGATAATAGGTGTGTCCAGGCAGTGTCATGTGAAATGTCTGTAGTCTAACACTGATCAAACATTGCATCTACTGTGTCCGGCCTTTGGGAAGGACTAAAGCTCAAAAGGAGAAAAGGGAGTTATTTCCAAATACAGGAACCTGACTCATCTGATCATACACAGATCTGGGACATTCCCAAGAGAACCGCAACTGTCCAGCTGCCATGACAAAGCTCCAAGTACAATTACTGACTGTGAGGGATTAGACAAGGGGAAGGCAATTAACAGCCCAGAACAGCCTCCCTGCCAGAAGCTGTATGGGAATGCGTTAGGTGGAGTATTTGGGTTTGGTCACTGTTTGTTTAAAGCACTACAGCTGGAAGCAAAGGAAGAAGTAAGAACAAAATATCAGCTTTGAAAAGAGATATGTCACAGCTCACATGACACCAGCTCCCAGCCCGCTGACACCTACAGGACAGCGTGTCCTGCCTGGAGCTGTCAGCTCAGCTATTCTGGGCTGTGGGCAAGCACATGTTATAGGTAGACTGGAAGGGGAAACCCCCAGGAAGGGGCTTCACAGAGGGTCTTCCAACAGAAAGGTACAACAGAAAGGTGCTTTATTAACATCCAAAAAAGGCACGGAGATTGCAAAGAATTTTAGCTCTACAAAATTCTACGTAAGTTTTGAGATTCTTTCTTTTCATAAGTTAAACTTCAGACCAAATAAGGCAATTATAAACATGAAAATGCTGAGCCAAAAACTTCACTGTCTGATACAATTGTTCAAAACCAGTGACTTTCACCTCTGTTCCAGATACTTGATGCTCCTGAGGAAGTGACCACACTTTGAGCTACATTTTACTAATCCTGAAGTCAGTTTGGATACTGGGGAGAAGATGCTGGGCAGGAGCTGTTTTACTCTACTGAAGAAAACCACAAACACGTAAGAAATGTTTAAACCTGTTTAGCTACTCCTTCTCATCACTCCACCTCATCTGTGCATTAAGTTATCTCATGGAATCCAACAGTTATCATGAAACTTTTCCTTCTCATGCCAAGAGAAGATGTTTCTACACACAGCATCATGTGAATGCTAACCACACAGCAGTAAAAGGGCTCAACTACACATAACATTTCAGCTTCATTAAAGCATGTAATGCCTCATTAACTGACAGAAGTATGTAAAGCCTCATTAACTAACTGCAACATTAACAGGTAATGAATTTTCCTCTAATCATTTAAGTAGCAATCTTAAGTGCAACAGTTATTTCGCCAACATCCAGAATCAGTGGTCACCATGTCTAAATCAAAGTTAAATCTCCCCATCTAATTCAAACTGTGACCTGCAAAAGAAGTGGGAGGAAATAAATCTCCAATCCTGGTGTATTTTAGGGTGTAACTCTATTAACAACCGGATGGAGATCAAGAAATTTACTTTACATGTCAGTTCTCAGCAGCAGCACTTCAATGACATCAAATAGGGAAAGAATAAAAAAAAGGCAACTAGGCATAAACCCAAACAGTGACAATAACATTCCAGATTCCATCTCATTTCCTTATTAACAGATTGTGGGGAGGGAAGAAGAGCAGTTGCAGACAAATAATTGAAGATTTTCATATCTGTTTAAACAGCCAAAGACAATAGTAGGAAATAAGACAAGAGGTCTTGGAATAAGCTCTCTTAACATTGGAACATTTTAACTTTACATTGTTCCAGTTCTGCACTTTTACTTCTCAAGTGACAGTTTTCTTTATTCCTTGTGCCAAATTTCCTATGAAGTTTTGCAGTGTCAAACATTTTCAGACTGGGTCTTGACCATGACACTAAACAAAAACATGTTTTAATTGCACAAAGCACCATGTATATTCCCAGAAAGTGGATCGAAGAACAGGATCATCATCTGTGAAAGGATTTACACAAACAGCCTAACAGCTTTCTAAAATTACTACGAATACTCAAGCATCTCATACACACAACTGCCCAATAACCAATGTGCCTCAAAAATCAATATACACAAAATGCAGGGTGCCATATACAGTTTATAGAATATCTTGCAGCATTTTACAGCTTTTGAAGACAGTTTTTCATCCTATTTTAATAGAAACTGAAGCATTTACCTTTACCTCAAACAAATGATAGCAACTGGATTCCAGTCCTGGAGGGAGGAATGGATAAGTGGAGATAACCATGTTTGTCCCTACAGGTAATGAAGGATAGGGAGAAAGATTTTACTGAAGCTCTATTGGTCTAGCAGTTACTCCCAGGATACTTCAGCCAAGTCTTGTGAAGGATGTATGACAACTGTTTCAGTATGTGGGGTCAGTTTTAATCAGCCAAATTCCAAATTACTTGGCTTGGCTGCCAACCAATGTAATGACTTTTACAACAGCAGTTCAGGTGATGTTCCAGTACTGAAGTTTATGGCCATTCAACATCAGCAAAATCAATTCCCTTCTAGCTGTCATCTGATTTACAGCAACACATACAGGTTCAGGTCCCTCTGCAACAACCACAATAGTACACTTACCATACAAAAATCAGAGGGAACTCTCATGAATACAGAATCCACTGCTTTTCCCAATTATTGAAAGATTGGTACTTAGCCACAAAGTGAAACGTATTCAGCCTTGGAAAAGCTTTTACCTTTCAACATCATGACAGCACAGAGACACACACAAAAAGTGGCAGCTCTCATACATCTGAATGCTGCAGGATTGTTTGCCTGTACCTGATCCACTGGGGGAAAAGAGTTTCTGAAAACAATGGAAAGAAATGAAAAATTTCCAATGAAACTGAAGATCTACCATTAAAAAAAAAAAAAGTGAACTCATCATAGAGCTGCTTCACTTCTCCCAGCACATCTTAAGATACAAATTAAAGAAATTTTGACAACACACTGAAAATACCCTAAGTACTAAAAACTTCCACCTCAATGTCTTTAGTTTGGTATCTGAATAGTTTTGCAAGCATTTCAGTTACTTTAAAGAATAAAATGGGGAACACAACCAAAGCCCATGTTTGATGAGCAGATCGTTATCTCAAACTACAATGTGAAACAGGTTTGTTTGTCACCATTTGCCCTCCACTCCATTGGGTAAGACTGCAAAAAGGAGAAACAGAACACGTCCAAATATGCCAAAACACCTAAAAAAGAAGTCTCCATCCGTGCAGTAACGCGACTGGCAGCAGTCTTCAGCCCTCCTGCCACTTACTGTCACCCTTCTGCAATACAGATATTACTGTACACAGTGGCAGTAGTCATAGGTACTTGAGTTCTTACAAAGCAAGTGAAAATAAGAAACGCCTCATGCAGTCAGCTCCACTACCGCATCCCAGGTGGCAATTCCTCTTTGGGTACCTAACTGTCCTGACACCTCATCCCATCCATATGATGCCTGGATCAATAGAAAGCTAAACAAAATAAACCCTACCAAACCCCGTGGTACCTTGCAGGTACCTGACAGGTGGGATTCTTAGAGCAAAACAGCCCAGGGCACTTGAGAGCAAAGGCCAAGATCATTAGTTCCAAGACACTCATTAAAGAGCAGAACCTCGGGGCAGTGTTTTGGCATTTAGTCTTGCATAGCCTCCTGCCCCCGGTGCAGCTCCTCTCTAAACCAGCTTGGTGAAACAGCTGTGACCAGCCTAATCGAGTATCACCATGTGTCTCTGCATGCCTCAAACTCCACTGCAGGCAAAAATATTTGCTCCCAGATGAATAATCAACATAATAGGACCATGCACCTCTAAAGCAGACAGCAAAGCAGCAGTTTGAATGCTCAGTGTTACAACCACTTTCTGTACCAACACTCTTCACCTTCCTGCAAGACATACCAGCTGCTTCATGTGCCAGTGTTCAGCTCTGATGCTGTCCGCCACACTACAGGAGCTAAACTCAAAAAAACACTGCAGCCACTGCTACTGCTCAAGAATAAGGGAGACAGCAAGGAGTGGCACTGCACAGAGCAGCTCTTTCTGTAGCACATGCTGGAGACTCCAGCTTTGCAAATGCAAAACCAGCCACAGCACTTCCAGCTCTTCTTACTACTGCCACAAAAAGTATTCTGTAGAATAAACAAGGAGGTTTTTCACTTCTGCACCACTTCCTACTGTAAAAGCAATACGAACAAGTCCATCTTGAAGACTCTCAGCGTTGTGGCTGTGAAGTGGGGGCAGCTGTTCCTGGAAACGTCATGGGGCTCTGACCTGCCCCAATGCCCTCAAATATCATGCAAGAGATACATAAGCTTTTCTACTCAGTTACTCTAGCCCTCTCATATCCTCTTGCTCCACGCAGACCTGGGACAGGAAAGCAAGCAGCTCTGTTCAGGTACCTTGTGTGAAACAAAACAAAAAGGCAAGTGTTCTGTGGTGCCAGAAATTCACAAGTTGTTTAAATACTGCCAAGGACATTACTTACAATACTGCACAAATTTCCATCTTTTAACATACACAAAGAATCGAGATTCAGAGCAAATAAAATCCACCCGAGGACATTAAGCAAGCTCCTGGGTCAGGTGTGGGTACTTGTAAAGGAGGGGCTGATGGAGGGAGCACAGGCTCTGTCCCCTCCCCTGAGCCATCAGCATGCTGTTTGCTGCAGACTCCCCCAAGACTGGAGCAATGCAAACTGTTTTACAAAATAAACACATCCACATCAGTAACACTTTCTGCCTCTCTACTGCCCAATAATATTCTTCCTCTTGCTCGCTCATAAAATAAATCTGTCAGGATACTATATGAGATTACCTATATATTTAAATGATGATCTTGGCTTGTGATTACATTATCACTGTGGTTCAGGGTACACACTGTGGGGAAGGCAGTCCAATCCTCAGAGAGTATTATTTTCGAGTGACTTTTATTGTCCATTATCTTGCACCATTTGTGTCACAGCTATGATGTCTGGTAGGAATAGTTCACAACAGAAATATCTTTGTCGTTAGTATTCTCATTGCAATTTAGTCAGATCAACCTTTAAATCTCATCCATCATACTGAAGAGCTCTGGCAAAGCAAGCGCAGTAATATATGCTTCCATGCAAAACCTAATTACAGGCTAGGTTAAAAAGCCTACCCCATTCCTTCTGCAGTGCAAGGTGACAGGAAATCCTGAGCATCCCTTGGTTTCTCACTCTCCCTTTTTGCTGGTGAAGTGCGTAACCCATTCATTACAGCAGACTGATTCTGTCTGGCACATGACAAACTTACTTGAACCTAACAATTAAACTTCTGACAGCGTTTCCAAAAGCAGGGAGTATTTACTGTAAATGCTTGACAATTTTTTCCTCTCTGCTCATCTCTCTCAACAGTCACCTTGTGATGACTGGAAATTACCATAAGCAAATAGCAGTCTAACATCCAAAAACCCCTCATGTTAATGTGAAATACACACCTGCCAACACTGAAAAAAAAATAAATGAATATGAATGCTAAAGGAAACAACACGAGGAATGCCACTGAAATGCATGAGACAGAAGAGAATGCTTCAAGCAGGAGCAGAGTTTAAAAAAAAACAACAAAAAACAACCCACAATTCAGTAAAAAAACTGCTCAGGAAGAGCTGCCTACAGAAGGTACAGCTGGCCGGAACGCTGCAGTGCCACGGCCGCCTACGAACCTCAGCAGCCCTGCAGAGAAGGACTGCACGGCTTGTCTTACCAACAGCTCCAGATTGCAGCTAGAGAATTCAAGCAAGAACACTTAAACACAGCACAGCTTCAAAATTTTAGGCTTAGCATTAAGATGAAGCTGCATCCATAGATAGACACACATGTAAGCCAGTTTGAGCTATGGACACCTGCCATACTCTAGGAAGCATAAAACACATGGAAGAGAGAACTCTTAAAAACAGTAAGACTTCTCTTCTACACAACTTTGTTACCTTTAATGTCATCCATGACCAAACTAATAATATTATCTAATATAACTTTACTCATCCTCATTGACAGAAGCTGTAAAAGACAAATGAAAACTGGCAGAAAGGAATTTTCCCAGACTTCAGGATCATGGAAGCTTTAATGGGTAGGTCCTGGTTCTAGTACCAGAAGTAGTAAAGGACCTGCCACCAAATGCCATTAAAGACAGCAGTTGTGTTTCAAAGTAGAGTTTCCCTTATCAGTATTTTAAGGACCCCAGCTGTGTTTTTAAACTCGATCTTTATTCACACTTCATTTAACAGATGGCTATTTTGGAAGCTTTCAGAAGTACATCACCATTCAATCTTAACTCATATTAATGATACAATTACTCAGATTTTGGAAAAAGGCCACATAATAGGAAAATACAACTATATATTTATGCATTTATGTATCCTGAATGTCACAAATAGCTGCTGCCCAATCGAGATGCAAAACCAGGTCACAGCCTTCAGTGAAAACTGCACCTGCAATTTATAAACCCCTAGAAAGATGTTTGTAACCAACTGACCAACCACTGAGCCTACCTTCCATTTTAGGAGCACTGGAATTACCCTGAAAGCAGGTGCAGATGGGTTCGTGCAAAGACTTTGTGCAGACCTCTTGTTAAGATTTTGTGCAAACCAAGCTTTTCAGCAGCCAGTAGCCAAATGCTGGCTTCTCGAAGACCCCAAATCCGCTAACATAATGTTTCAGTAGAATGGCTGAAAAGCCCTAGAGCTTTTTCGTACTATGTCAACAACTGATATTAATTAAACAAATGCTGTGACAGACACTGTAATTCACTGTTCCATACCTAGAAGCAAAATGACATTAAGTCAACTATTTAAAGCTATTCAGGGCCATCTCACTGTAGATGTCAATAAAACAAATGCTTTCTGCCAATAATTAACTATTTGTGTCAAACTTCCCACTCTCCTTCCAATCACTCTCTGCATCCAGCTCAGGTCCACTTTCCCATTTTAAGCGAGCAAGATTATAATTTCAAATACTCTGTATTCTGGTTTAGGGACAAATCTAGGAAAAGGACCTGAAAATAGCAAGGTCTTACACAGTGTTCTCCCCTCCCCAACTGTTTTAGTATGCCTCAAGATGCTATTGAGTTTCCACAATGTGTCTGAAAGAACAATTTGTATCCCCATTACATAAACCAGTTCTCACCAATAACCAGGAAGGCAGGCAGTTAACTTCCAATTTTGGATTTTAAACATTTAATCCCAGTATGGGTTTGGTTTGTTATTTTGGAGTTGGCGGGGGTTCTTCTCTGTAGTGTAGTATTAAGTTTCCCCCAACTTGGTCCCAAATCAAAAGCCCTAATTGTATATAAAAGTCTCTGACTATACTTAATGCTGTATAGCTCCATCCATCCATTTTAAGGGATGGTTTCACACGACTCCTATTAAACAGTCCTAGGGTCAGTGCTAAGTGTACTTGGTGATTTATAGTTACGACTAAGGAACCAATGTGATAAGGTAAATAAACGTTCCTTTTCACCAGCCTAACTGGACTATTCCTACCTCTTATTTCACTGCACAGAATTTCCTAGCACAGTAAATATGTAAATATTTATGTATTATTTGTGTGAGATGTAGATAAATATCAAATAGATATCCACATCTCAAACTGAGGATGGATAGCATTCAGCAGCATTTTAAGTGACCACAGCCCCTTTGAAGAGAGATAATACAGTAAATACAGCAGAGCAACAGCAGGTCGCATTTTTCCACAAGTAGTTTTCACTTATGTATGTTTTTGATAAAGAAAGAAGCCAGTATACATCAATTTATATTCTTCTAGTTGCAATTTTGAGCCCTCCCAGAATTATTCACTGTATTAATTTCTACAAGCTTTGAAACATTAGAGATAGACCTCTCAGGCTACTACTGGTGCTAACAAAACACGTGGTAAAAATAAGCACACACTAAACCTACCTGGAATTTTACTGTATTGCTTACTAAGCAAGCAACAACATGCTCACCTTTCAATTTATAATGCAATAAAGCTTTCGAGCCCAAAGCCAAATTATTTAAGAATATTTGTGTTATCTTTCTCAGAATTCGTTCATTTCTGACAAAGGAAAAAATTAAATATCATCTGGAAATACATTCCTAACATATATGTCCACAGAAATTGCCAGACATTTCCACATCATTAAATCATTACTGAAATAAATGGCATCACATCCAGCTCCGAAGCGCTGCCTGTACCAGCAATGTCAACTTCATTATCGCGCTGGCTCCACGTTCCCCCTTCCGCATCAAGGGAACAATCAGCTATTTGCAGAGAAGTAAGCAAACTTACTGTACTACCAGTGAGTTGACAATCTACATGTGAAATACAGTTTCAACTCTTAATCAACATCTAAAGAGCCCAAAATCAAGTAGTAGGGAAGACTAACTGCTCCCCACTGATGGCAAAAATATCCAGTTCAAGCCAATCCCTAAACTTTCTGCCACACACGATTAAGAACAAAATTACTTCTACAGCTTTTTCCCATCAAGACACCTTTAGCAACTAACCACCTCATATAAATGCACAAGCTAACAGATCACCTTAAGCTAGTAGGAAAAAAACACAAGTAACACTCAAAGTACAAAAAAAACAGTTTAAATAAGCTCTGTTGCTACAGAGGTCCCCAAGTGTGGGAACTGTTCAGCCTGGGATGTTCTCAGAAAGCTTAACAGATACCTCCAATCCTAATAAAGTTTTCTAGAAATGCATATATAGGTTTGTGATCAGAAACACCATCACTTAGCATTGATAAATATCTTAAAAGGTATTCCAAGCATTTGACAAATATTAAGCAAACTTCGCAAAAAGAGACTTCTGAAACATTACTGTAATTTCTCAGAGGTTTAAAGAAAGCTTAGGAAGACCAAAGAGAGCAAGGCTCAGGTACCATGGCCTCAAAATTCATGAAACCTGCTGTAAGCACTCTATGCACAGTTCATCTCTAGAGCCATTCATCTGAGTCTTTAACAGCCAACACAGCTGTCTCAAAACAAGGAAAAGGAACAGAAAATATTATATATAGATATAGATACATGTTCATCCAACTTCAAAACATCAGAACAGCAGCTTGAAGCGTTTACGTTTATCATAATCAGAAATAAGAGGAAGTGATGCCGAGAATTACGCAGCCCAGCCAATCTAAAGATTCATATGATGCAAATCCAAAGGAAACTTCAAAGCCATCTCGTAAAATCCTGTGCAAAACTTCCAAGCAGCCAGATGTAAGCACTGAAGGAAGTGCCTTCACAGCATCTGGATCTTGCAAGTAACAGCCAAACGGAAGCAGAACTCTTCCCCATGTAAAAACATCTAACATTTTTCTACTCACAAAAATAGCTGCATCAGAAAGATGTTTGTGTATTTTCTGCCTCAAAACATGCCAAATAAGACTGCATTATCATCAGTGCTATAAGGTGTCTTACCTATACCTATCTGGAATTAATGGCACCAGCCCTCCAGAAATTACTGCAGCTCTTCAGTTCATACCTATGCTTTCATACCACTATTACACACCTCCATCTACATTCCCACACGGGCAAGATTCATCCATCAGTGCCTTATAGATCACAGCCACAGGGTAAAATAAAATAAAAATATCTGCTCTTTACAAATCCTGCATAGCTACTTTCATTACTTATTTTGATGACAGACAGGGTTAATGAAGTTCTTGCAGAGAGCTCTCCCTTTCCTGGGCTAAATGCCCAAATTCTTTCAGGATTCACAAGACTTGTCTATTTAAATTGGGTCCAATTTTTTTTTCCCCTGCAGAAAGGCCTGCACAGAATGTTCTGAAAAGAAACTGGGAATTAACCTTTCAAGAAAATCATCACTAAATGTGCAAGCTCTAAGAGACAAATCTCATCTTACACTACATTCTGCCCTCTATGTTAACAATTTTCTATTATTCTAATAAGCTTCAATTTTGAAGCATAAACTCAGTAGTATCAGATTATTAAAACCCATAAGCTTACTCATGCAAACAAACCCTTCTCTCCTGCCCACCCTGTATGTCTTCCCACCCTCCTGACTGCCAAGACACCATATTGATCGATACTATGATGTTAAAATAGAAATTCACCCATTTGAGGAAGCTAGAAAATGAAATTTCACTTACTGAGACAATAGCTCCAGAAAAAAAATTTGCTATATACCACAAGGAACCCTTCAGGGATTCCCAGCTCTACAGCAACATATCGATCAGAGTAAGCAGTTTCTCAATGTACCAGGGACAGGGAACGGCCACAGTGGAGAAGACTTGCTCTGCCCTGGTATTTTGTCTCCCCTAAAACTGAGGGTCTGTTTGCAGACACTGCACAGTCCTTCAGATAATAAAAGAACTTGTGTCAGAGAGCATGAAATCAAAGAACTAACAGACATTTGCAAAGGCTTCTATGTTTTCAAAAGGCAGCATCTGTTCTATCTACCTACCAGCCACAGCCATGATGAGAAGTACTTAGGGTTAACTTGCTAATGCAATTAAATGGGGAGGGGGAGAAAGTCAACAAAAAAGTCCAGCTGAGGCACAGAATGCAATTTAGCTTTCAGCAATCCATAAAGTAAGTAAAATGCAATCTTCCAACCATCTCAAATTACCAGGTTTTAAGAGTAATTACGCAGGACACAGCTGAAAATATTTACCATGGACCAGTTCATCAGCATTCAAAGACACCTGTTTACCACAAGGTACTTGCCCAAACACAAAGGTTTGTTTCAGAAAAGGCAAACAAATATTTACAATATTTCAAAATAAGCCACAATATGGTTGAGTAATATCAATGCAAATTATGTTGGCACCTTATTAGTACCTGGGAATAACACACTATTTGTTTGAGTCCAGCAAAGTCCAAGCACAGCCCTCCTGAACCAGGGAAGCAGTAAGGAACAATCAAACTGATCTAATGTAAACCAAAACAGTTTAAACAGCTAAAAGAAAAATATAAATTAACACTGATGTACTAATTTACTTGGAAATAACATGAATTTGCTGTACACTGTGTCCAGACTTGGCTGCAGTCAAAGATGGGAACAAAACATGCCTGCCCCAACTCCATACCCTGCTTTGCTCCAACCCCTGGACATCATCCCTAAATAAATGTGGATTACCACAGTGATGTCAGCAGAACCCAGATATTTGGAAAGCAAAAAGAGCATGTGGGCAAGGTTTCCACACACAGAAAGAAAAAAAAAAAAAACAAAAAAACCAACAACAACAAAGCTGTTCCAGCAGCACACATTCCTGTGAGTGGAGAGAGTTCCCACACTGCAACCACGAGATGTACAACAGCTTGTTTTAGAAGACCGAATGTGTGGAAAGGGGGAACCTGTGGAAGAAAGTGACATCTTTAAATGAAGATATTTATTAATGTATTTGCAACATCTACCAATTGGTTGACAGACAGGTACTACTTCAGACTGATCCAATGTCTCAGAAATGCAAACCCTCAGTGTAGGCAGGCAGAGGCAAGACCACACTATCCAGTTTTAGAGGTCAAAACACAACCTTTAAAACATAAGAGGTAGAAGGACAGCTGCTGGTAGTGATTCCAGCTTCACTGCATGATGACTCACTCCCTGAAAAGTCTAAACCAAGCCAAAGTAAAATGACAGACTATGGAAGATCATAACTGCCACACAGCAAAATGTGCAGCCACATACCTGCAGGGACCAGAATCTCATGCTATGGTAAAAGCATGAAGGACAAACTATGGACAACAGCATTGGAGTCCAAAGAGAAATTAATGCTATGTATCAGATGCATAAATGGAAGCTCCTCTGGTCATCACAAGTTATTACTGCTGCCTGATGTCTAAGGCAATACATAAATTTAAATACAGTGTTGTCTAACAAATCAAGAGACAGACTCGAAGAGAGGGAATGATTTTAAGCTGAGAGAGAGTAGATTTAGACTGCACCTTAGGAAGAAGTTCTTCAGTACAAGGATGGTGAGACCCTGGAATAGAGTGCCCAGGGTAGTTGTGGATGCCTTCTCCCTGAGAACGTTTAAGGCCAGGCTGGATAAGGCCTTGAGCAGCCCAATCTAGCTGAGAAGTGACCTTGCCCATGGTGGAGAGGTTGGAGTAGATGATCTCTACGGTCCCTTCCACCCTAAGCCATTCTATGATTCTACATTCCCCACACCATCCAGCTGCCTTTATCAAACTCACTAGTGCCACCTATGCCACCAAAGAAAGGACCAGGCTGGCACGCAGATGTTTCCAATTTCAGATGAACAATAGGAAAGATAACATGCAACTTCAGCAAAGACTGATAAGGCTTTACGATGAATGACTCATTTCAACCTTCATTTCCTTTGGAACACCACATGCAAACAAGTTGTTTAAAAACACACACAACACTTATCTCCTGCCAACTCAAGCTTCACTTTCACTTCACCTTTTCTAGCTGACCAATTTCCTACGCACCAGCCAGAGAAAGAGACTCTGCCAGCTTCTCTTGACATTCGTACAAGCTCTGAAATATAGCTGACAAAAGGCAGGATAATATTAATTTTAGAATGGCAACGTCATAGTGTGATGTCCTTGCAAGACAACCAACTCCAAAACCCCCCTGGCTGACTCTCTGAAGACAATACACACTTCAAGAGAGCAACGAGCCACACTGTTACACCAAACATGCTACACAGTCTGTCTGTGAGCATGAATCATGGTTTACCCCTGGGAAGAAAGAAAAATTCAACTAGGATATAGGCTCCTTTGGGGACTTACTAGATCCTCAAAAGTCATCACCAATGCTGAAACCCATGTCTGCAAGAGGAGCTTCATCTTGACAATATACAACAGAAAAGTGTGAGACAAAAGGCAGTAGATTACTCTTCAGTTTCCAGAGGTAACAAAAGGAAGAGACTTAAGCACTGGACTATTTAGCATCTCTGCCCAGATGCTTCCTGAACCCAAGGTTTCCAAGCCGCTGCCATTTTCTCAACCACACATACCTCTCCTAACTTACAGCTCCAAACTTACTCTCAAGAGTAAAGTACTACAGAAAGAGGGTATGCCCCTTTGCTACCCAAGGATCTGCATCATCAGGTTGCACTGCTGTGAAAATGCTGACAGTGACAAAAGGAGCAAGGGAAAAGGCAATTTCAAGGAGAAAAATCCCAGTGCCAGGAGGTGACTTTATTCTCTTTCCATAGGCCAAATGAAACCCCATATAGTCAGAGCGGATTTTCACTTTAGCGTGCACAGCTACAATGAGAATATAAAACCAGGCCAGCCATTCCTCCCTACTAGAGAGCCAAACCCTCCCCTAGAGAGCTGTGTGCTCACAGCACAGCAAAATGTTTGACTTAATCAGTTTCATCAGTAGACAATCAAAAATATTTACACGCTATTTGCAGCGATTTTGACTTAAGTAGCTGAAAGTTGATTAACAGTCTTTTCTTCAGAGAACTGCTGCAAGTTTTCCCTCTCCCTGCATTAGTCATGAAGCACAAAAGCTAAAGTAAGTCATCACAGTCACTTTAAAGTACAAACCAGGGAGGCTAAACGAAATCCCAATAAATAAGTCACAGAGTAAGTTATTGCATACCTTAATATACAAAGAACTAAGAGCAAACACAGGTAAAGAACCATACCCAACACTGTTTACCCTTGGATGGCAAAGCTCTTACAACTGACAATGTTATAAATTGAGTAATTGACCCGCGAGGAAGTAAGGAGCTCAAGAGAGTTAAAAATTACCCTATAAATACCATAAAGATTAACAGATTTGTAATACCCACCCAAGAAGCGCTTACCCTAAGTAGAATGATTATGAAAACACAGCAAGAGTATTTACTACATAGTACTGAGTTCAGTATATACAGACTGCCACAAAACGCAGCACTGGTTCTTAGTATAGTGACAGCTGAAAGTCACTACTTAGGTTTCCCAACTGATTAAAGGGTAGCATACAGACACACAGTTGTGACTTATTTGCTTCTCTGGAATGCGTTCATATATTTTTAAAAACCTTTTCAAGGCTGTTTGGGCTTTTTTGTTGTTCCAGTTTAACATTTTCAGACTTAACATTTTGCACAGCTCTGACAGAAGAGCTAATGTAATACTGACAGCACAAAAGAATGAAAGCAGAACTTCCACGAATGAAAGAGATTTTTATGGCCGTGATAGTTGGCATTTATTCTACTCTGGGTACCTACTCTTGGAGAAAATGAAGTTTAAAATATCCACTGTCCGCCACAACAAGCTCCTGCCCAAGCTGGCAGCTCACGGCTTGGACAGATTCACTCTGAAATGGGTCAAGAACAGGCTGGAGGGCCAGGCCCAGAGAGTGGTGGTGAAAGGTGTCACATCCAGGTGGTGACCAGCGGTGTGCCCCAGGGATCAGTGCTGGGCCCAATCCTGTTCAATATCTTTACTGGCTGGAGCACAGACCCGTGAAGAAAGGCTAAGGGAGCTGGGGGTGTGCAGCCTGGAGAACTGAAGGCTCAAAGCAGACCTCATTGCTTTCTACAACTACTGAAGGAAGGTTGTATACCTGGTCTCTTTTTCCAGGCAACCAGCAACAAAACGAGGGCACACAGTCTCAAGTTGTGCCAGGGGTGGTATTGGCTGAATATTAGGAAGAAGTTCTTCACAGAGAAAGTGACTGGCATTGGAATGGGCTGTGGAGGGAGGTGGTAGAGTCCCCATCCCTAGAGGTGTTCAAGAAAAGACTGGATGGGGCACTTAGTGCCATGGTCTAGTTGACTGGATAGGGCTAGGTGATAGGTTGCACTGGATGATCTTGGAGGTCTCTTCCAGCCTGGCTGAACACAGCAGAAGTTATTTTTCTCCCCATCTCCTCACTGTGACAACATACATATGCCCTGAGAACCATAATCCACCACAAACTTTAAGACAGGCTTGACATTCAGAGTGTTCCTATGCAAGAAACAGTCTTCCCACAAGAAGAAAGAACATTTCTTTTTAGGGTGGCAGAGACAAGTGTCCACAAGGTTATGAAAAGGACAGAGACTTAGACTGAAATTCCTGAAAGGAATCCTATTGAATGTACTGTGAAGCTGCAATCCATCCCCTAGGTCAGCATTCCCCAATTATTGCATCATCTGCAGTGACTTTGACCTCCAACCCCACAGCTTAAAAATCATTACAGTAAGAATAAAGTTACTCTAGAGTAGAAGACAGCAGTTGACTCTAAGGAAAGAAGAAAAATTGGAACTTACATTACCCTGCACCACCTGAGCCATCACACAGCAGCAGCGCAGGAAGCAAGCACCACTCAGCAGTGATTACAGACAGAACAGTTTAGGCTATGATATCTCCCAGCACCCCAGCTCTCAGAGGGAGCAATCCCAACTATCCAGCACCCATTTTTCCTGTCAGCATGGACTTAAAGCTCTGCATCCAGCAAGCCATAAGTTTTCAACAGGCTGGTGGCTGTTTCCTGACTCGTAGCAAGTGGGCTTCTCCAACACTGAACGACAAAAGTAACTAGAGAACGGTATCTGTCACTGAGCTCTGCAAAATGAAAGACTTGCAAATCCTCCTCAGGGTGTGGAGCAACACCTGCTCTGCCAGCAGGCTGGGCTGGGCACGGGGTCATAGCCCTTATCGGTTCGTTTTTTGACCCCGGCGCACCAGATGAGGCAACTGATTCACTTGGACATGGCACGTGGAGGTGCAGGATGGTGAAACCATGCCCCAAATGCAGAGCAGAACCAGTCCTGGGGAATCCCATCCAGATCAAATGCCAAAGGATGTTTTGGGTCCAAAAGGTGGGATGCTGTGTTGAAACCAGACACTGGAGAGGCCTCTTCAGGAAGGTTCTTCAGCTGTCCCGTGGCAATGCTGAAATGCATATGTGGGGATGCACCAGCCAGGCTGCTGACAGCCACTCACTTTGTAAATAGCTGTGGCACCACGAGACATAAGCATCCCACTCCTCAAAGGGGAATCTCTGCCCTTCTCTCCAGCATTGGCACACTCAGATTTACTACCCTTGATTCCCCAGTCAGATTGGTTTATAAGAGCTTTAGCTCACTGAACCAGCACTGCCTGAAATGTGCCAGGGAGCACTCCCATGTGTTGCCCTGCCACTGGCAACACAAGATCTGGGCGGCACCTCTTTCCCCTCATCAGGCTGACTTTCAAAAGGGGGTTCTGGAACAGCCTCAGCAGCATCTCCACACTTGGAAAATCACCACTTCCAACACAATGTCCAACTAATGTTACTCAAACAATCCATCCACTGAATTATACAATGAGCATATTGCACATTAAGATAAATCAGTCCAGAGGTGCAGCCATCTTTTAAAGAAAAGGTTAACTGATACATGCATAGACCACTGCAGCTGCCAGCTGCAGCAAAGAAACCAGAATAGCTTCATAATGAGAACTGTTTGAAATTAAACCAAACCCAGCCCAGACTTTGTTAAAGCAACAAAGTAAACTGCCTTCCTAAAAACCAAATGCATCGATCTGTCGGGATGGTACCCAAGGTCTGTCCAAAGGAAGGGACAGGCTTGGCACCTTGATTCATCATCTGAAACGCATACAAAGAATGGGGTCCAGAACCAGAGACATAAGTTACTCAAAGCAAATAAACACAAAAACTTTAAGATGTGCCTAGGGATTGCAATATATCTGTTAATAGTCCAGAGGGAAAAAATAAAGAGAGAAAATAACCATGTGGGAAAAAGCTTTACGCCAGCAGTAGCAACTTTTTAATTTAAAAACAATCTTGTGATCAGACATGTCGTAACGATTTTAATAAGTTTTATAATTGCCATGGTGTACTAGCTCAGAGAACAATAAAACAGCATAACCAATTTATAATCTACAACTGAACTCGGATAGTTCTGTGCATTAACTCAATTTCTGCAGTCTTGGTATTTTAGCAGAAAACACTCAACTCTAACAAAAACCATTAGGCCTTTCACTCTTGCTCCTTCTCAGACTTCTTGTACTCTATTAAGAACATGGATTTGCCACACGCTTCCTTGACAGCTTCTAATCTACCTGACTTTTGCTGCTTAAAACACTGCAGAACAGGACAGACAGTATCACCTTACCTTACTGAAACACAGCAGACTCTAAAGCAGTAATTGATGAACTACACGCAAGTCTCTTTTCCTTCCTTTCTGTGTTGTTTTGTTTGTTTGGTTTGGTTTCTTAAATGTAATAAATAATGCATTCTGACTGCTAAACAAACATCTGTGAGGTTTCAAGAATGCTTTGGAGTATGAAATTCCTAGAGTCTCGCTCTCACTCACACCATTTGGTTTCAAACAAATAAGAGTCTGCTGTTGGTTCATGCAAATGTGTAACAGGAAACTCAAATTTGACTAAAAGGTTGTATTGCATTACTATTGGTTTTATATGGAAACCTTCTTAGAAGTAAGAAGCTAAGGGGAAGGTTTTTTTCCCCTCTCCCATCTGCGACAGACAGCTGTTCACTGCCTGGAATCTATGATAGCAGACACTTAAAGTAGCACCAAGCTGAAGTAAACACTTTAGAAATTTACTTAATTGTACTGACACTGTAAAATTATTTCCATTTATTGCATCATGCTGTGATAAGCACTATCATATGACTGAACACACTGGAAGCTAAACAGACTGTTTTTATGAAGAAAGTTTAATTATTTCTTTTCAGTAGTATTCTGGATGTCAAAAACATTCCAAGAGCCTTCTCACACATGTACAGGAATGGTGCTTACAGCAATTCCAGATGTTTAAGTGCTTAGCACAGGTTAGAACTTGATGTAATCTTGATCCAATCCAATATGCATATAAAAAATGAGCCAAGATAGAAAAAGACCTATCTACCCATAAAGAGATCTGACAGTTTTACAGACTTCTGCATTCAAGCCACTATTAAAAATAACTCCCTGTGGTTTTCAGTTTTTTCACAGAATTTAGCTAACAAACTCTAGGAACTGCCCACTTCATCACATAACTTACACAGAACCCTGTGTCTCCCTGTCCAACTAAAAAGAGTAGCTTCCAACCTGGCTTTAAAAACAAACACAACACACCTCCACACACACACCCATCCCAAACCTGTAAGACATTTTTAAATCAGTATTTTATACTGCTTGATTTTATTATGTAATTTAGACACATTGCAGCAGTTTCAACCTGCTGGAGAGAAAAAAAAAAAAGAGATTCTGCATGTTAATTTTCTGGCTTCTGGTTTTACTTTTTCATTCAAAAAGAAAAAATATTGTGTAAACCAACATTACCTCTTAGCTTGAACACCTTCCATTTCCTAGATACTACTTTTTAATCAAACTTCTGTGGGGCTTCTGCCTCCATTTTTAGTTCCTTAGTTTTGCACCAACTCACCAATATTCCAAATGCCAGTCAGGGCACAGGGGAAGAGAGGACACAAAGGAAAGAAACCATCCTGCTTAGTAGCATCAAGATGTTTGAGGTTAGTTCAGCCATCCAGAGACAACACATGACGCTGAGACATACTAAATGTTCTTGACGCTGCAATCCTCAGCTTTCAGATAAACTGTACTTATCTTCTAGGACACTTAGGAAAAAAAAAAAACACAAGGAATTTGCCAAGTATTTGCACGTACTTGTACTAAAAGCTTTGCAAGAGGAAGGGTGAGGAGAATGAAAAGGCAGTGTTAGCAGGACTTAGTAATAGAAGAAATTATTTTCAAGGCCTTTAACAGAACAAGGTGTTAATTCTGTTCATTGACAACCTTTAGCTTTCTCTTAATTTTATACTGGAAAGGTTATTTTGTTCAGTCCACAGAGTGTGCACAAATACATGAGCTTCATGCACCACCATGCCTGTCCTGTACCCAGTAGCAGAGTGGGCCACCATTTTCTCAGCCAAAGCCATTTTTTTAAGGTCTCAAGTAATCAATGTTATCAAGGCAAGCATGAACTAAGTTTCAACTGCATGAACATTTAGTGTTTACTTTCTACACCACAATAATGTTCTTGCATCTGACATTTACAGTGGCTAGAGTGACACATATCACGTAATTCCCTTTAAACACCTCGGTCAAGCACCTGTAAAGGTGCACACTGAGTTAGTCACCATCACTCTCATAAAACCTAAACTGGACTGGTTAAGTGAGTTTACAAGACAAAGGCAGCAGCATGTGTCACAAGCAGAATGTCTGTTTGTGATTTCCTTAATCATAATTCTGTACTTAAACCACACAGAGCATCATGGCCACTGTCTGCCTCAATGAGTATTGAATTGTAGTAACACTGAGGAAGCTGCAATTAAAACCACATTCATTCAATGCTAGTGATGAGCCCAGCTTCTAAAATGAGGCCCCATGTATTTGTTTTTCTCATTTGACAGAGTCCACCATGAACAACTTCTATAACAAGAGCACACAGAAAAGCAAATTAGAATGACAAAACATTGAAAGCAAGCGAGACTCTTAACTCCCATCTAGTCACGATCCAGTCCTTACAGGCTTGCATTTACAACAGAGCAGAAGTCAAGCCCCAGAGGTCACGCTGATGCCCATTTCCATCACTTTGTTTCTGACACCTTCTAGTTACTTTCTCTACTCCAACAGCAACACACGGTCAGATTCCTTGCTTCACATTCAGAATGAACACATTGCATTTCTACCACCTGCCCCACTTGCTGGCAGCACAGACTAGAGGTGTGAACTACAGCTGCCATGCTTGTTGTGTATACATTTCTCACAGCCTCGACGTTAAATATATTTGGCACCACAAGAAGTATGAAAAGATGCTTAAGTATATCCACTAATTTTAACTTCTACACATCCCTAAAATATGTTCTGAAGGTGTGCAGGAGGTGGACTTGTTGGTAACTATCCCCATCGCACAGCTAAGAAGAAAGCAGAGGTAGAGCAGGAGAAAAATCCACAAAAGCATTTCTAGCTCCTATCCCCATTAAAAAAAAAAAAAACATCTTACTGAGTAAACAACCATTAATAGATCATTCAGAACACAGAAAGGACTCTCCAAAGACACTGGAAGAGACCTTCAGACCAATAGGTAGGCCTGTGTAAAGCAAAAAAGAATTCTGTACTGTACATCTCTGGACCTCCCACTCTCCACTACAGCCTCAATTATTACAAGAAAAGAGAAAAGTCAGAGTAGGCTCAGTATTTTCAGTGTACATTGACACAGAACTTTTCAGGTAAGATAATAGGAAGCAAGCACTACTAAAAAATCTGTTTCCCAGTGGGGGCTTGGAGTCCAAGTTCTTCACCTTCACCTGCTTTTCTCATGACAAAAGGAGCACTGAATAAGTTGTAAGGTCCATTGATGCTCATATGCAAATTGCAAGTCTGTCCTCACTTGTAAAACATGTATTTGTGAAGAAACAAGATTCCAGAGGAAGAAGGCAAAATGAAACGAGCAGAAGCATTTTATATGTCACAGGTGTTACAAAACCAAAAGGTGGACTCTATTCTGACAGGTTTTTTTGAGTGACAGCAGTCACTCATACCCCATCTACAAATCTCATTTCCCACAGACGTTCTTTTTCCATCATCAGTTCCCCCCAGCACACACTTTTAAAGTCTCTAAGGCAGAGAATCATAGGAAACAGAAGCAGCAATGCTCTTATCTAAAAGTTGTTCCTTTTTTTTTTTTTGCCAACACCACCACCCCCACCCCCCCCCACCCAGAG
>VWZI01015448.1:928845-1052337 GCA_013396835.1 Psilopogon haemacephalus
CGGAGGCTGTGTCCCGCGTTCCGCCGCGCAGTAGCGGCGCAGGCCGGTGACCCCTATGGAGCAAGAGTGTGCGCCGCCACCACCGCGGCCTCTCCTCCCCGCGGAAAGCGACGGTTTTCCCCCGCTCCGGGTGTCGGAAGAAATCCCCACGGCTTCCCCCCCTCCCTGCCCTGAAAACCGACCCGACGCCTGCTCGCGGGGTTTCCCGTTTTTAGCTGCAGACTCGCTGTCCCGGGATTAGCTCCTTCCGCCGGTGCAAAGCGCGGGCGGCGGTCCTAGCAGAAGCGCTGCAAAACGGCGGAGTTGCGCCGCGTCTTTTGCTTCGCTTGCGCGATGCTTCTGCAGGAGGGTAGTTGGGGGGCTCGGCTTTGCACCTCGGTAGATCCGGTGCATTTCACGGCCTGGCCACATGCCTGAAGCACATGCGTAGTTCTGCAGGAATGGGTCTAAACGGGTCTAGCTCGACGTACGTTGAGCATTTCAGACGGAAAAATCTCGAATACAGTCGTTGCTGTGGTCTCCGATGAAGAAAAATGTCAGCACCTGCAATGCTGAACTTGAAATTCAACAGGATTTTTTTTTTTTAAGTGAACAAAATCATGGAAGTGAACTTAAGAGCAAAAAAAACCGAAACTAAGAATTCTGATATAACTGTCTTAAGCTGGGGAAGGGCACAGGGTAGCAGCTTCTCTGGTGAGAAATGCTCTTAAAGTTGGCCAGCTCTGGTACTCCAAGGTCTAGCACCATCAGAAGGTGCAACCAGGAAACTCCTCACACTGTCACAGCAGAAAGTGCTAATGCCAGCATGACTTTCAGCAAACCAAGCTATACAAGCACAGACACCTTTAGCCAGTGCTTATTTTCTACTCACTCCTTTGCCACCTAAAAATAATGAGTTCTGGTCTCTTCTAATCAATCCTCTAAACAAGACTAGTTCCAGTGGTTGGTGTGGAGCTGACAAGGGACAAAGGAGGCAGTTCAGGTCTGCCCAGTTCGTTAGGATAACATCAGGCATACACAGCGATGCCTGTTCTTTGGGACATGCCCCATGCGTTCAGCCCGTTCTCTTGTGCCTTGGCCTTCATGTCTTTCCAAATTGCTTTAGGTGTGCTTTCTAGAGAAGACAGTCAGACACTATGATGCCTTTGCTAACAGTACTGTTTGTTATTTATGTTCCCTTGAAGCAGCAGAAAGACCCCGTTCTGCGTTCCTTGTGTTAGGTTCATAAACACACAACTTCCAGGGAAGTGCTTGCAGCCAGCATGGGGTGTAGCACTCTGCTGCGTCTCCTCTTGACTGATTGCATCACCTACACCTACACCGGAGCTGCAGAAAACCTGCTAGCAAGGACATTTTGGCTCAAATAAGTCACTTTTTCCAGCAGACACCACTCGCATACTTTAAGCTCCAAAGTAAGTCTGTGTTTGCAGGACCTGAAAAATCATGGCAGGCCTTTGCTCAAATAGTGGTGTTTACCTATTGAAACTCCCAGGAAAATGCTTTCACTAAAGCAGTGCCATCTCTGGCACGCAGAGACAGGAAGCTGCAGCGAGCATTAGCAGGATGTTCAGGTGGTTTGGTCAGATTCAAACTACTTAATCTGGAAATGTCCCTAGGTTTTGGGTCTGTTAAAAAGTTGTTTACACTAAGCTAATACAAATTCAGTGCATTCAGTTCGGGTGAATATAAACATGATCCTTCCAGGGGCTCAAGTTTCTGATATGTCTCACATTTAGGATCCTGTAAAACTGGAATCTCTTTCCCTGAGCATTTCTGATAGCGTAAAGCGTTATCTCTCCGGGGTACAGATGCCTGCACAGCTATGCAATGCTTCTCACTAGAGACAGAGCAATAGACACAACAGATGGAAACTAAGAGGCCACCTGGTTTTAAAGCAAATCATATCATCAATCTATCAGTGCAAAATCTGAAACATGGGAAAGTGCTTAGAGAAACAAAATGAATTAATTTTTTTTTTCTCAAACTCGATTTTCCCAAGGTCTGTTGATGTACCATTTGGAAAAATGCATTTCTTTCTCTTAAAAAGAGTGTCAGTGGATTGAGGTATGAGAATTTCAGTGTTTTACATCAAAACAATTACCTAAAAGGGGTCTTTTGTTAGGCTGCCATAATTCCCATCTTTCTATTCAGAAAAGCTGTTGTTAAAAATCTGCTGCATGCTTGTGCACAGCTTTGAGATCCAGGTTTTTCATTGCTAAATTGGACAGACCGGACAGAATTACTTTAGATTATCAACAGCAATTCAGTTAGGAAAGAAAATTAAATTTCCTCAATTACATCTTGACAGAAATAGACTTTCTTTCATAGTCTACACTATGGTCTGTGTGAAATTCTCTTTTAAGTGACACACCACACCACCACCATCCCCCAAAGCAAGGAGATGTTCCTGTGAGAAGACCTGTACATTGCAAGAACAGCTTTAAGACCAGCCACAGCTGATCCCGTGGCCTGGCTGGCCCTGAGGTATGTAAAGCTCACATCTCCTGTACAGTGACACCTCCCTTGGACCACAGCAAGCAGTGCCCAAGGACAGCAAGATTTGGCTGTACATCTCCAGATCAAGCCTCTTGGAATGTAAGCAGTGTCTCTCCTACATGTGCATCTAAAGGAAGGTTGCATTCACAAATGTCAGCTAACTATTCTCGTGTTTAATTACTTTATACAGTTCAAGTGTGGGGTGATGTACATTTCAATCTACTGTATTTAAAACCTCGCAGATGCAACTGTCGGAAGGAATTTTTAGTGTAAGCCTGTAAGGAATGGAGGACTACCTAAATAAAAGTATTTAAAATAACTTGGGTTTTTAACCTAAAATACAAGGGAATAGTCTTGTGTGTCTCTAAAGCTTTTATGGCTAATACATGGTTGTAGATCAACCACCATCTCCTCATTATTAGCAGCCCACATATGTTAGTGTTGAGCCATGGCTGGTGAGGTGGTTTAATTGTTCAAAGAGAAGCAAGCGCAGCGAGTAAGCACATCTCACTACTGCAGGCTGAGGAAACTAAACGGGAACATTTCTACATTACTTGCAGGTATGAAGATTCCTGGTAGCAAGTCTGTTTTGGGAAAACTAGAATGATCTCGATCCAAGTCTGTAAGGATTTTAAATCAACATTCAGTCGATTTGATTGATTTACTTTATTCTGAGCGCTAAATGCAACTGTCACTGTACCTTTCATTCTCTGTCCATTATTGATAAAATCCTGGCCTCGCTGACTTAATATATGCCTATTGACTTATTTGGTATTTTCCATTCTTAATAGCATGCACTGAGGAGACTCTGCTGGAAGTTATTTCCAGAAAACAAAACAAAACAAAGCAAACAACCCAAAGCACAACCTTCTTCCGCAGATGAAAATTACCCAGTTTCAAGAGAGTCAATTTCCCAGCAGTAGCTGGAGCAGACAGGCTGTGATTTCTCTCGCCACAGACAGAGCTGCAGCATGGCTTCTCCACACACACCCCGCATGCAGGCTGACTTTCATAGTGTGTCTGCAGCCTGCACGCTCGCTTCTCATATTTCTGTAAGGTTTGAGTCCCAGAGGAAGCATTAATGCTAAAGGAATGCATACCAGTGTGGAACTCGTCTAAAAGTCAGTGCAAAAGCTCTCCAACAGATTGCTCAGGGAAACACCTCTTTTTTTTACCATATTTAAGACCCATAGATCGATCTCATGAGCATTTGTGTGGCAGTTTAGTCTCAAACTGGTAAGAGTGATGCAAAAAGAGAGAATCAGAATCAGAAGAGATTTAAAAGTGCTGGTCTTCAGGAAGATAAGGCAACCTAGAGCCTCCACGTGACCCAGCATACGCTCCAGCTCCACTGCCTGCGGATCTCATCAGGGAACCAGATGTAACCAGTGGCAGAATGTCCTTCGCAGCATGAGATCTGGAGTATGTGATTGCCATCCAGGAAAGGGGAGATGGGAAAGTATGATGGAGAAAATGTCTCTTTTTATAGAGTTTAATTGCTTAGAAGAAAGACACGTTTTCTTTTAAAGAAGAAGGGGTGCTAGAAAACAGACTCAGGAAGGTGTCTGGAAAAAGGAGCAGAAGGCTTTTGCACATGGACAGAAAATTTAACACTGCTTCCTCTTTTCTGGTGATGGTCTATTTTATGTGACTAAGTGGCAGTGGCCAGTTCTCATTCATTTCTTTGGTCAGCAGAAAGCAGGGTGGGGCAGTATAGAAAAAATAGAAGAGGTCTGTTGTCCCCTACCAGCAGGGCAGGAAATTGTGACTTTTCATTCATGATTTGCTTATTCTCCTGTGTGGAGAAGACAGCTGGGGAGAGGGTTTCACCCCCCCAGAGCCCCTCTGCATAGCCAAGGGGCTGAGTAAACACCTGAGTGTCAGCCATAGCATCCTCTCCTTGTTACCTCCAGGCTGGCTCTAGGGCCATCCTTGTCTAACTGTCAGGTTGGTACCTAACATCACCCCAAACTGTAACAACAGCTCATGGTATGAGCTTCACATAGCCCAGCAGAGGCTGCGGAATGGCTGTTTCTGGTGGTTGTGTTGAAGGACAAGTGGAAGATGGAGTTTTTCAGGTACATAGGCTTGTGGTTGCTGCTTTTTTGGGGGAGAAAAGTTTGTTGTATAGAGCTAGAGCTAGGACACAGAGCTAACTGTGGATCCTGCATACGCTGATTTCACTTGCTGTGCTCTTGAGAGAGTTGTGGATGCCGTTGTCTCAGCCCTAGCGAAGGGTTTGGTGATGAAGCCTGTGCCCTTGAATTTGTATTCAGACAAAGAACAGAGCAGTAGTGCAGGGAGCAGAGTGCTGGGGTGAGCCCCCCAGCAGCCTGTGTTGCCAAGCAGATGGGCTGCCGTGTTCTCAATCAACTGCAGTTTTTAAGGTCATGCCTAGATAATGAGCATCACAGCACTCAAGCCTACAGATCATGAATATATGGATGAATATTGACTCATGCATTTTCCTTTCTGCAGCTCTGTTCATATAACTTCCCCTCTGTTCCAAAGTCAGCACATCCTCCTTTTTGGTGTCTCTGCAGACTCTGCACCACTCTCATGATTCTCTGTCTTTTCTGACAGCTAAGTTGTTAACAGCACGTGGTCAGCTGGTTGCCACCACCCTGAGATGCATCAACAACAGGGCAGAGAGAAGTAAGGCTAGTGGTGACAAGGAATACAAAGAGGAGACTCGAACTGTGTCCTGTGCTGTTCCTGCAAGCTGTGGCTGGACCCAGAGCATGCAATAGGGAGAATGAACCCCACAAACATCTCGGTAAGGAAGTGTCTAGTGAGGAGTAAGTTGGAGGGTTTGTAGGAGACCTTGTGAAATTTGAAAATTATTCAACCTCCTGTGATCAGAGGATCACAAAGCTGAAACAGACTGTGTGGCACAGAGCACAGTGATATAGAGTGGTGTCACTTTCTCTGATGCATCCCATCGTGTGCTGTCACCCCAGTTTTCTTCTCTTAACCATCTTGTTAGCAGAAGTGTCTGTAACTAAGTCAGCAGATGTCTAAGAGAAAGAGAAAGAAAGGACGGGAAAGGAGCAAGGGACAAAGAAAAGTAAGAGGGAATGGGGAAAAAGAGAAGAGAAGGGAAGAGAAGAGAAGGGAAGAGAAGAGAAGAGAAGAGAAGAGAAGAGAAGAGAAGAGAAGAGAAGAGAAGAGAAGAGAAAAGAAAAAAAAAGAAAACAAAAGAAGAAAAGAAAAAAGAGAAAAGAAAAAAAAAAAAGAAAAGCAATTGAAGCCATATTGAGCAGCTCTGGTTTTAACAGTCCCAGGCCCTTCCCATATTTTCGCTGACATTCCTCTTTCTGACCCCTTCCAAGTGTTCTGTGCAAATTTAGACGGAATGCAGAGTTTCACTCAGTCTCCGTGAGCTCTGCCTGTTATTCACAAGGAGTTGGCAGAGCTTTCCAGCTTTCACAGCCAGATGTTACAAGTGTGACCCTGCCAGAAGCTCCATGCATGCACCTTCCCATTCTCAGACCCCTTTCACAGGGGATAGTTTCTGAGGAATCTGTTCTGGTTACTTTTCTTTTGTGATTTGTTTTCTTCACTTCTAAGATCTGTTCACAGCACCTGTGCTATATAATTTCACAACTAGAGAAAATGGGATGAATTTTGCCATGATTTTCAATGACAGCAGGGCAGACTACCAGCACTGTGTGATTTTTAGGTCCTTTTCACAAGTCAGAACCAAAACTATGCTTGTTGTAAAAAAAAAAAAAAAAAAAAAAAAAAAAAAAAAGACTGCTTGCCAGAAAAAGCTTGCAGATACATTTTACGTTTCAGACTGACCATATGGATACACAGAGACAAAAGAATGCAAATGAAAAATGAGGCAATATTGGTTAGCATAACACCCGGGGATCATACCGTATCACTAGCTCTTCTTCATCTTTTCTTCACGTTTTTCCATATATTCCTGCAGTTTATTAACAGCTATAGTGTTGCATGTACCTGGATGTGCAGCCAGGACCCAGCAATGTGTCACTACACACTGAATGACAGCAGGACAATGTCATGGTTCTAACTTCATGTCCCAGGTGACGTACACTTAAAGGAGGTCTAAACAGTTAAAACTGGTCTTGCCCAACCTCCTCCTTTCTCTTCTGCTGCTTTTCTTAGTTATAACTAAGCTATAAATTCTGTGGGACAAAAACTTTGTCCATTGTGGCAGCAGATGAGATTCCTGACCACTGTTACACTCTCAAAGAGCTCCTACACTACAATACATACGTCTCAGAACTTACACTTTATCACTTTGTTTAATGTATCAAGATGTCAAATGGAGAATATACCTTACTTCAAAATGAGCAAAGGTGGAAATTATAAAGTTTATTTAATACCCTTTTATGATCCCAGGAAACAAATGACAAATTTAACCTTTAAAATAATATTTTGAAAGCAACTTAAAATAATTGCGTAGCAGAGTTTTTTAAGTGCCTTCCAGTCCTTCCAGCAAAAGGTGCTGCAGAAATGCAGAGCATTATGTTTATTTATTAATAATCCCACCAAAAAAAATTTTCTTGATGGCCACTGGGGACTGTCTGACAGGTGACACAGACGACCTCCTGCCAGGAGTGACATCTCCCCTACAATTTACATTCTCTAAATGATTTGCGATCAAATTACTTACAGCACAGATTAGCTTCTCCCCCTACTATTCACTCTTGCAGCAGCACATTCAACTGTTTGTTCCATAGGCCATAAAAATAATAATATGGAAAGTCACTGCCTCTGCTTCCAGGGTACCCTGACACAGAAAGAGTGCACTGGCCAGGATATCGATTCCTGCTCTCCTTTTCACAGGCGCTGGGATTTGCATCTGGGGGAGATGCAGGTCATTGGCTTGAAAAGAGCATTGCAAGTTCACATTTTGATTGCACAACCAGATAAACAAATGAAGTGTCCTAATTAGAGAGAAGAAAACAATCAGCCTGTGGTTTGGTGGTACAGGAACTGCGTGGACTAAGGAACAAACATATGTGGAACAGTCAAAGGACAAATCCCAGACTTTTATTGAATATTAGGGAGATTGTAACCGTGGTGGCAGGGAAATGGTTAAGAAAATATATTGAAGGTGCAAAGGGTCTCCCGACCTCTGCCACTGTCAGTTCTGTCAATGGGTCTACAGATGCCAGTGGAATAATTATGGCCTATATTTAGATTATGGATGCATTGGGCAGGGTGAAGGTTGAACATGGGGAACATGGTTGTTTGCAGTTCATTAGCGATCGGAGCAGCCTGAGGTGGGAGGAGGGCACTGAACTGGATTCATCCCACCTGGAGTGCATGTGCTGAGCTGCATAATGTCAGGGAAAGAGATCTGATTATATGTGGAAACAAAAGCAATAAACAACCGTGTTCAGACTGTCACACCCAGTGAGCTGAAGAAAGGAAGGAAAGAAAGCAAGACCTGGCTCTGGCTTCCAGCCATACTGTGTATGAGTGGATGCAGCAGTCGCTGAGAAGCTGGCTCGGGGGAAATGCAGAGAGTGCTCCGTGTGTGAATGCTGGTGTGGTGTTTGCACATGTGTGTGTAAGACAGAAGAATCATGTGGTGCATAAGAAGTTGTGTCTAGCTGTATCCTGTGCTCCCAGTACAAAGCAGTGCCTCGGGGAGTGCTGGACAGCTGAGGGGAGGGCATCGCTGTGTCATAGCCTGCGCTGGACAAGTGGCTGCCCAGCAGTAAGGTGTCGAAGGGATGCACAAGCAGCAGCCAGAGTTCAGGAAAAAGGCATGTCTAGAGAGCTCAAAAATGTGTTCTGTGCAGTGCCAGGACAGGAAAACATTGAGGCTGTCACTGAGAAATAATCTCAGGTGCTTGTTGTGCTAAGGCCTGTAGAAACAGAATGATATTATTTCTTCAGTGTAAACTGAAAATGCCTGACAGCTTCCCATCACACTGACCATACAGGACCTCAATCAAATGGCTGCCAAAGTTTCTTGCTCTGAGGCACTGGGGATAATGAATTCATAAGTTTCTGAACAGCTGCTTTTCATGGATCACTTAGAATTTGCGATGCAAATATGAAAAATCCATGTTAAATGCCCTCAACTAATTGAGTGGAGTACAGTGAATACAGAAGAATAGATCATTGACCTTGGTGAAAATAGCACAAAAGCCTTAATCTATCCAGAGAGATTGAGAAGGTAACTGAGGAGATGAAGAGAGCAGATGCCTGTACACTCTCACTCAGGTTCCCAATTCTGCTTGCCAAGAGTTAAATAGAAGATTTTCCTTTTGGGAATGTACAACAGCTCCCTTCCTTACAAACCACAATAACGGAGAAAGAGGTGGGCGGGAACCTGGATTCTGCCAAATTGCCAGTGTCAAACTTGACAATTCAAGGCAGAATTTGACTCTGGAGAAGAGGGAACAGTTAAGGGCATCTTTTAGGAAAGGTGGGGGAAGACAGAAGATAAAAGCAGAAGCAAGGCAGGGATGGGTGGGAGTGGGGCAGACATGAAGCAGGACTGCTTGGACCACTGGGGTTGCAACACTGGTGCTCACATGCAGGAAGGAGATGAAAGGTGCAGCACTGCCAAAATAAAACAAAGGTGAAGGGTGACTTTCCAGGCTGATGTGGCAGAGTTGTTCACCTTGGAAAAACAAGTTCACCTTGCCTGGCTGTATATTGCAAATCCCTAACATTACCTTAGCTCGGTGTATGCTCCAAAGGTATTAATTGTTAACCATCAGCTGCCTGGATGGGAGGCTGATACTGCTGAGTAGGCTGGGCAGATAAGACATAGATCTCCCAAGACTCCCTGTATGGAAAGCAGCAGCAAGGTCCAGCGAGCGAGCAAGTCTCCCCAGTTGTAGTTTGCTAAAATTGGAACATCACGTCTGCTGGGCTGCACATGCCAGCTCTGCTCCTGTCAGCTGTTCCTCACTTTATCATCATGCTCCTTCGAGGGAGACCAGATAACTGCTCTCTTGTTGCTACAGGCATCACCACACCTTTCCCAGGTTGTGTCTGTGAGGAGCAGCAAAACAGAAACACTGGAAACAGTAGAGGCCAATCTATTATTTATACCCAGCTACTCCCTTTGGGCCTGAACAAGCAAAAAAGCTCTCTTTAAAGGCTTATAATTCTTGGTCAGATTCCAAGAGAGACAAAGGGATGTTGTAAAAAGAGTTTCATATGAGCTTGGTAAAACACTCTCCTAGGGAAGAGGCAGCAGGTTTCCTTTGTGTGGGAAGGCAGGAGGGAGGTTTTGTTTAAATTTACATTCACAATGAAGGATTTTCCTGTACGTGTTTCAATGACACTCATTCAAATTTACATTTCTTTGAGCAGTTTTCTGTATTTGTAGGGGTTTGGTGCCATTTCTAAAGCAGCAACCCTGTTTCATGCCCTGTTAAGTCTGTATCACTCAGGAAGTTGAAAGTGCTGACTCAGCTCTCTGGAGAGCCCATGAAGCATCTTTGTCCTCACTGCTGGCAGTTCTCAGTTGTGAATAACCACGAAACAAAAATGTTTTGGTGCCCCTGGTTCAAACGCTGGGCAGATATGGGGCTTTCTTTTAAACAGGAAGGAAGCAGGGAGGCACCACAGCGGTGCCATTGTTGTCAGAAATAGGAGCAAAGACAACTGAAGCCACCAAGTGTTGGGAAGCAAGCAGGGGTGCAGTTGGGTGCTGTGTCCCATAGGCCTGGGAAAACACTGAAACCTGCTTTTGCTAGTTTCAGCAGAGTTTTAAATGCCCAGAAAGGATCTGGAAGATTGCCAAGACAACAGCATTTGTGAAAACCACCATGTTCAGGTTTGGGTGGGGATGAGGAATGTGTTCAAGTTATTCTGCAGGATCTGGAGTCCCAAGCCAACAAGAGAGTACAGGCGGTTGGCGGTGCCCAGCAGGAACCGACAGGGCTGTCACAAAGTTCTATTATTCTTTGTACTCAGCACAAACCACATGTTTTTAATTAAGTCCAAATTGTAAAAGAAAATATATACATATTAAACAAAAACACCAGCGTTCTGTGGACGTGTGCTTGGCAGTTTGCGTTCAGGTTACAAATACTTGTACTGTACAGCTTAGAAAAAAGCTGGTTTAGGAGGTTGTGTTCTGCAGTCCAATGATGCAAGACTTGCCATATCCTCAGGCATGACTGTGGCCCACATGTCCCCAAAAAGCAAATAAACAAACCCAAGCAAACTGAATCATCCTGCACTTCAACAGCTCGGTTGGTTTGGGCAGATTAGTGCCTCAGAACAGAGGAGTTTATGGATCAGAGATCTCTTCAGTTTTCTGAATGTTCTAAGCCTGATTTCCTAAGGACCTCGGCATTCACTCTGTCTATCTGTCATGTCCCCCTACATCCTCACCCCCATCTTTTTAACTCACTGGCCAATTTGAAATATTCTATGTAATTTGGCAGGCACTTGAAGAAGGCTCCAACACATATTTCAGTTTGACAAACTTTGTGAAAAATCAATGGACTAGAAAGTGATCAAATGAGCATCCTTGCTGAGGAAAGAAGCCCAACAGCTACCTCTCTCTGTCCTGCTGGCCGGCTGCACACAGAGCCAGGAAGGCATGGTCCCTTACCACGGCCAGCTAAGGAGCAGGGAGGGCTGTGGTGCCCCAGCAGGGGCTGTGGCACATGCACATGTCAATGCACTTGTCACTGCAGATCACACCACTGGGGCCTGGATGTAAAATTGTAATGCCCCTTTCTTCAAGCACTTTGTTCGCTGGCATCGTGCATGGCCCTGGATTGTGCTGTTGAGAAGTCTGTAAGAACAAGCAGCAACTGTTCAGCAGCAATATAAGTTAAGGTGGTGTTTACACCATAAAGAATGCTGTGCTGGTGAAACATGTATAGAAGGAAGCAGAATCTGAGAAGGGATTGTTTTATGAGGGGCTGACTTTAAAATGACTCATTTAGCACAGAGCAGCAATTGTGACATTATTAAAAATCACCATGTTCTGAACTCCTTGGCTCAGCTACATGTCCTGCCAACTTCAACTTCATCAGAAAATAGGTCTTGCTGAATTCCCATGGAAAAGTTCTGGAGTGGGTCCCAACTCCATCTCCCTCCTCCAGGACACAGCTGGCACCCTCTCTGTGGCTCGTTTCCTGCGTGCGCAGCAGGGTGAGAGCCTGATCCTGCCATGGTGCAGATCACATCTTCTGCTGCTTTTGCAACAGCTTCCTGTTGGTATTGGTCTTCCTCCACATTCATTAGGTACATTCTGTGCAGTGCTCAGGCACTGCAAAGTGCTGGTATTAAATTAAGCACAAAAGCTTACTTGAGAGAAAAATCATCAGAGTTTTCACAGAAGATCTGCAGACTACAGCCCCTTACCAGCCTCTGCCAGTGGACCAGGTACCACCTGCTGCACACCTTGGGGGCAGGATGTTTGTAGAGAGAGCACATAACCAAGGAACAGCAAGTGTGGGAAAAGCAGGATTTCTTGCATTTAAGTTTCCACAGTCTTTAAGAGGATCCAACTAATTCAGACACAAAACATTGCTTCATGTTTTAGCTTTTAAAGCATATGGACTTTAAGTGGCAAATTAAAAACCCTGTATCAAACTGCTTTCTTCTCTCCCTTCCCCCAAACCAGGTTTGGGGGATGGAAATACTGATCTAAACTAAATCCCGGGAGCCTGGCAATCCTTTTGCAGAACTTCCCTGAGACCCTGGGATGTTGCCAGCTTGAAGAGATGGAAAGGAAGACTGCCAGGTCACAGGGCATGCCACAGATGGGATTCGACTTCTAAGCAGTCATTTAATTTAGGCCTGGAACAAGATTTATGGGAGTCTATTTGAAATCACAAAGAAAGAAAAAGGCTGGGGGGGAAGAGGCAGGTAGATGTGAATTCAGATGAGAAGGATGTAGGGTATTCCTGTGAGGCTCCGAGTTTCCATCTCTGTTTTACGGATGGGGAGAATAATGCTTCAAGTGAAAAAAATCCATGCTAGCAGGGTGAATAACAGCAGAAGGAAGAATAAGGACATACAAGTCCTGCCATCCAGCATTATGGTCTAACACTCCTCCTTCTGCACACACTCCCTCTGTAGGGAGGAAGGGGTGAAAGGGGAGAAATTTTGTGTTATTTTCTGCTTGTAGCAAACAAAGTACATCCACAGCTGGGGATTTAAAATTGGGTTGTCTTGTAGACATACTTGGCAGGAGTCACCCAGCCAGCAGGCACAGAGAAGCTCCCCCAGCATGATTCCTTCTTGCTTGTGGTCCCAAGGCAAATGAGGCTTCAGCACAGTGAGAGGTGCAGGTATTTCAGTCATGTTCCCTGGAACAGTTTCACCGGCTACCTCTAAGGCATTTTTTGCTTCTCCCACTGTGCAGCATCTGGCCCAGAGCTAAGCTGCTCCTCCTGAGCACTTGTCATTTTCTGTCTTTCATCTCCTCCCCTCTTAACAACAAACAAATAAACTTTTTTTTTTTTTTTTTAATGAAAAGAGAAAACAAAACTGTTTCCCCACAGGCTGCAGACCTAAGTGAGATGCAGGTGCAGGCTGCACGAAGCTAGTGAGTCCAAATCCCTCACACAAGATGCTCAGCCCTTTCAAGAGCAGGAATGAAATGAGCACAAGCAGAAGTGGGTGCACCTGTAGGAGATGAAGGCTGCTCCCTCCTCCAGCCTGCAGTGCAGGTGGACAGGACCCTGCTCCAGGATGCCACACTCACGTCATAGTAATGCCTTTTCCTGAAGAGCTCAAAAGCACAACTTAAAGGTCAGCCTTTGTGACACTGCAGCAGGCTGGCCATTATTATCCACATGTAGAAAACAAGGTGTTAGGTAGAGCTGGCAACTTGCTTGTCCAGATCATGCAGTCTGCCACAGCAAACGCACTGAGTGGCTGTGCCCATTCTGCTGTACCAGCCCTTTCCCCATTAGCTGTGGTCCTTGAGGTTTCAAAGTCCATCCAGGGGACTCAGTTCTGTCCTCTGCTGCACTGGCTGGCCACCATGGCCTGTTTAACACAGAGGGAAGAAATGAAACCTGATCCTTTGCATTTTGGAATAGCAGGAGCCAGGCGAGACTCCCAGTGAGGCCATGTGTAGCAATGTGCCACCACCTGCCCCGTCTACAGCACAGCTCACAGGGACTTTCCAAACCAGGACCCACAAATCTCCCTGCAAGAGAGAAGGCCAAGTGAGTACCAACTGCAGACACAGACAGGGGCAAACACCTCTTCTTCCATCTCACCCTGTCCTACAAGGAAAACACCTAATAGCAGCTTTGCTGAGGAGTCCTGGCAGTGATATGTGTCTTGATCACTGTGAAGATTTGAAAGTCAGTGGGAGGAGAAACATGTTCCTACAGCTTCAGCTGGTGCTTTCCAGAATAATCTTTTTGTTAACTGCTGACAGTGTAGGTTCCTGCTATTAATTTGCCCCTTTGCTACCTCCGGAGAGAGAGGGAAGCTGTCGCCTTCCTCTGCCCTCAACTGGCCAAGCTGCTTCAAGCCTACCACAGGGCAAACTCCCTCTGGGCCTGCAGTAATACACTGCCCTGCATGCCTCTGCACTCACCAGAAAAACAAGGAACTCTTCAGCCCTGCCCTTGCAGAGACCCAGCTCCATCCATGGCTGTGGCATTCCACTGTCCTCTCTTGGGTCTGCCTTGCCTGCTGCCTCTGTCCAACATCATCCTTGCTTCTCTGGGCCGTGACCAGCTAGCCCTTCACTGCACTGCCTTCCAATCCTGGACCCTGTGGCAGATCCTGACACCATGCCCTGTTTGATGAATTTTGTCTCACCCTCCTCCCCACTGTCTAGCTACCAGCCCAACACTTGTCACACTGCAACATGTCCATCCTTGAACACCTCTCCTGCACCCCACAGCCTTTGCTAGGTGAGGTTCACAGCCATGTGCCTGCCCACTCACAGGCAGTGACACAGAGCTGTGCTGTTATGATGCTTCATATCCAAACACTGTAAATGTGTGATCCCCAGGAACAAGGACACAATGCCCACACCCATGTACCAGTGCCTGGAGAGAGAAGCCATTAGATCCTGCATTCAAGAGCAGAGGAGTGTTAAGTTTTCCCCAGTCCTGCACACACCTCTCTTAAGTGGGAAAGAGAAGTCTTAGCACCCCTGCTCCATCTGATACAGGCTCTGAAGGGTGGTGCCAGCTTTACTGTGCAGACCCATGGCAAAGGGAGAGCCTCCCTGCCTGGCTGGAGGTCTGAGCTGCTCTGTAGGCAGTCAGGATTGTTGCTGGGTTTGCATGTCCTGCATGGCAGCTCCTGCTGCTCTGTGGGGCTCCAGCACATGGGGCAAGGCAAGCCTGTGTGGTCAGGCTGCTGAAGAAGCTCAGAGTGCCCAGGCTGGGAATACCTGGGAGATTCAAACCCTCCTCCCCTCACACAAATCTGTCTCCCATCTCTTCCAGTCCCATATGAGCTGAAGAAGATTCTCCTTTCTCTGTCGTGGTTTTTGGCTTTTTTTTCCTGGTTTCTTTAAGGCCCATGGTCTTCAGCAGGCTGTGTGGAGGGGAATGTGCTGGAACTGGGGAGCACGCTCTGCCATGGTAGGTGACAGAAAGATGGGGGCACAGCACAAGGAGGTCCCTGAATTCTGTCCCGTTCCCCAGAAACTCAGCTGTAACAACCCTGGGGGTTGGGAGGTCCGGTTACTAAGTGGACAGATTCCCCTTAGCTGGTCTGCCCAGAGGGCAGGACACCACTCCTTGGTTCTTGCTGGGAGCAGCTGGTATTCGTGCAAGTTAACCCTTTCACCTGCCCCACATTCAGCGTCGCACTCGGCAGCTGTCTGGGCAGGTGGAGTCCTGCCGGCTGGGGCTCTCCGAGGCTGGCAGGCTGGGGAAGCCCCTGCCGTGTGCCAGCCAAGCAGCTTCTCCACAGCTCTCCTGCCTTCAGCAGCTCTCCCCACTTTGGCTGCTTTGCCATTTACTCACCAGGAAGCGTTTCGGCATCGCTGAGAGCTGCAAAGCACTTTCTGCCTTTGGTTGTTAACCTGCATGCAGGGCTGCAAAGAGTGGCAGAAAATAGGACAGGAAGCCGGGGGTGTGCTTAGCCCAGTTCAGGCAGTCCTGCGCGCATCCAGCCACAGCATCGCGGCTGCTGGCAAGGGGCTAAGCAAGTGTGACTTACGGTCGAGCCCCCACAGCCGGCATAAACCCAGGCCCGACCTGGACCCTGTGGGGTGGCAGTACGCAGAGCTCCGAGCCGAGCCCAGCTGCCTGTTTCCTCAGGGAGCTGAGCCGGAGCTCTGGCCAATGTGCCTGATTTCCCTCTCATTTATTTCAGACTTTCAGCAGGACATTTCCACCGCTACTCCCGATTTGCACCAGTGGGAATAAACGATGGTCCGCGCCCCTCCCCCCAGAAGCCTGGATGTGGTTCCTCAGATTTCTTCCTCGCAGAAAGCATCGAGAGTCCATTTTTTCCCTGTTAAATCATCTGATTTTTTTGGCTCCCCTTTCGATAGGAATTCTTTCTTTCTTTTGCGTTAATTTTGCCCAGTTCCAGCCCTGACCCATGTTTATGAAAGGGGCTTATGAGCTGCAATGTTAACTAGCCTCAGTTTGCTGATTCAGCAGCAGAATAAATAGGTAATTACACTCTGCCATATGTGTCTCTAATTCCAAATAGATGGTGTCCAAAAGACGCTGTGCATTACCAGCGGATGACTGGAGTTGGGACTGTAAAAATGAGTAAATTGGTCCCCAAGGCCAGAAAAAGCTCTGTCAAATCCCACTGTTTATATCATACTGAGTGGCTGACTTGTGGTTATTTTGTAATTTAATACTGCTAAATGTCAACGGGAAATCCTTTCAACTACAGTTTGATACCTAGTGACAGAAAATCATTCAAGACTTAGACAAAGCAGCTAGCTCAGAGAGGTGCATTTTTTGCTTTTAATCTTTGCATAAGGAGTGATCTTGCAGCAGCTGCCCTGCCCTGGAGAGGAGAGGGCAAGCACACTGCTTGCTTGTCTGCCTCCAAAGATGCATCCTTCCCATGCCATGTCGAGGAAGGGACTGTCAGGCAGGGCAGGGGCAGTCTGTACCTCTCTTTCCTAGCACAGGAGTTGCTGGGCTTGCCCTCTCCCAGGGCCTCCCAGTCAAACCCAACTGAACAAGTTTCTTTACTCCTTGTCCAGCACCGCCCTGTGTACCAGAGCAGCTCTTTTGCCTGCATGTTTGTTTATAAGGAACCAGAAAGCACAGAATGGCCACATTCTCCAAATGCTTCCCATAAACAAGTCCAAGTAAATAACCAGACACATGCAAAGGCTGCTGGAGCTGTGCTGGGGAAGGAGCTGCAGGGAAGAGATTGCAAAGTGACTTGTGATGTGTCTCTTCCAAATGATAAACTGAATCTCATGCATCATCTGAACAAAATACAGCTAACAGCCTACTGCACTGTGTTCAAGGTGCTGTCTGCCCACCCAAAGAGCTTCCAAAGGACTGCTGCTGGCGGACCACTGGGACAAAAAACAGGAATCATCTGTCCTGGTGCTTTCAGTTGCTGGTCACCTCCTCAGGCAAGGACAGTCATCCCCTTTTCCCTAGGGTCAGAGAATCACAGTGGCTGGGCACAGCCCAGAGACACCTGCCTTAAGATCTGCACTTTGGCAGGGAATTGTAGCCAGTGCTTGCCATGGGAGAGGTCCAGCCTGTGAGACACGTTGGGAGGGATACTGGCCACAGTCCAGCCCAGACATGCACATGGCAAAAAGTTTTTTTCTTCTTTATGTGCAAACACAGAGTCCCGCTTAGTTCAGGCTGAATTTCAACAGCTCTTTGTGCTGGGCAGCAGCAGCAGCCATGTTTTCAGGGCTGCTGTCCAAGCAGGGTCTATCACACCTGATATTCTTTGCTCAGCCTGTCTCCGGCAGATCTCTTGTCTCCAGGGGCTGAACAGAATAATTAGAGGTCTGAGAGCTGGACAAAGCCTGTCTGGTGGATGGGGTAATTTACAAATTCTCAGACCATCCACACTCCTAAGCCAAAGGGGAAGCTTAATTAGAGGCACAGGAGAAATTCATCTGGGAGAAAATTAGGGCAGAGAAAAGTCCCAGCCCAGCAGAGGCAGAAAGACACCCTCGGTGCAGTCTGCCCCTTTGGAGAGCCCTCCTGCCAGCATCAGCCAGGCAGAGGGGCTTTGCTTGGAAGCAATGGGCAAGTGGCAGCCCTGTGCCTATGAGCTGAAAAGGCTCAGTCTCTACTCATTGACTCTCCACTCCCTCCTGTGTGGAGAAGCTCTCACAAGATGCATGGCACCAGCTCAGGCATCTCTCAGGGCTGCGTGGCCCAGCCTTATGTTGGCGATTGCCAGCTCAGGCTAATGGGGTCTGTGGGGAAGCTGTTCCACACTCAGCTCTTCTGTTCTACACTGCTAGCTGCAAAGTGGGGGGAGCTGCACAAGCTGCTCAGGCAATATGTCTCCACAGATCCCACAGGATCCTGTCTGCTGCTCTTCAGTGATCCCTTGGGATCCAACCTGCTTCCACAGGTTTAGGCCAGTGGTTTCCAGAAAACAGTGATGGAACATCTCGACTCTTTCTCTGCCAGGCATGGGGCAGAGGAGAGTCACACAGCAGGAGCTGCCTGGCTCCACATGGGATCAAGGCACCAAGATAAATTCAGATCAGCCTACAGACTACCAGGAGTGTGAGTGGCTTGTGCCACAGCTTTTTGGGCCATGCCAGTACTTACAAGATAGCACAAACTCCCCTAAAATCTGGGAAAGGCCTGGAGACAACATTCTTCTCCCAGTGTCTCATCTCCCAGCCCGGGGGGATGGAGCTGTTTTCTGGTTCGTACAGCCAAAAGCTGGGGCATAGATCTGCTCCAGCCATTTGTTCTGGGGCTTTAAGCAAATCCTTTTTGGCCCATTTTCTTGCAGACACCTGACAGAGAAAGGAGCTAGTGTCTAAATGCATTCCTTCTCTCAGGATCTTCCTTTCCCATTTGTAAGCTTGGTTAACATTATCTCAGCCATTCCCAGGAAAGGTGTTGGTACATTTGAAGTGTGCCAAGATCTGCAGATGAAAGACATAAAATAATGCAGTGAAGCTGCATGACTATCAATTGGCCTTGGAGATAGCCCTCACTCTGTATCCAGACTTGGCAGCTCCTGCCATCCCCAGAAACACCAGTTACACAGCTGGAGCACTGAGGGAAAAAGTCAGCAACATCCATACCGTAGCTGTAGAAAGGTGAGCAGCTGCCATTCTTGACAGCACTAGCACAACTCTAAATATTTCTGTTTCCCTAGGCCTATCAAATTCTAGTTTCCTGCTACATGGAGCAGAGGCACCCGAATCCACTCTCTAATTCTGCAGCACAGTTTGAGGAGAGGAGAGTGCCCATCACACAGACATTTCCACAGCAGGCCAGGTGCTCAGGTTAGGACTGGCTCCAGCACAAGATGCCACTGGCTTCTGCTGCTGCTACCTGCAGCCTGAGAGGCACAGGAGAAGTGTGGGATGCCTCTAGCCATTAGGAATTACTATTCATGTGATTTTACTTTCCCCATGGCCTCATCTGGCCCCAAACTCAAATTCCACAGCACCCACTCTGTGCTACATCTTCATACTTTGCTCTGCCCGAGGCCACTGGGATGTACGCTGCATGCACATGCCTCCTGTGAGCCCTGTAAGGCTGGGGCCACTGAGCTATGATATATAGGGGGATTTCCCAGCTTGTGACAATGTCTCAGATTTGTACTTTTGAGATCAAGATGGTGGGGAAAGTCTAGTTTGCACAACAATTCCTGTAAAGCAAGGCTCCTGTACAGAAGAAACAACTGCAGTCTGATGCTCCTGAACTGCTTGCCTCTAACACTCCCTACAGCAAGATCCAGCCTCCTGGGGTGCTGAGGGGACCTGTGAGGCAGGGCTGTGTGGAACCCTGTGCTCTGAGAAATATCAGCCAAAGATACCCAGTCCTGGTTTGATGAGGTCTCTGGGCCAGCCGTGCCTCCTAAAGTAAAGTCTATTTTCCCTTGCGTTCCTGGGCCTTGCACAAGCAGCTGCTGACTTGTGCATTTGGAGACTTTGCCACAAAGAGGATGCTGAGGCACATGCAGAGGCACTGAGTCCTTCACACGGAGCAAGGGGGCTCTGGCAGGCAGGTGCAGGACAGCTTTGATAGAGTGTCTCTGGCCAAGAGAGTCATTAGAGGAGAACTGCCCTGGCTGGGGAGGTAAGAGGTGGTGGCTGCAGCCCAGCAGGGTAGCAGGGACAGGGAGAGCTGCAGGGCTGCACATGGAAGTGGGGCTGTGTGTTGCTTGCCCTGGGGTGCAAGGTGTTTCCCAGAGAGCAGGGCTCAGTGAGGGCTTGTCAGCTCTGGCAGGCTAGATCTGCTCTGTCACCTCAGCCCGAACGGATACCTGCCAAGCCCTTCCACTCTGGCTGGGAGAGATTAAAGGATGAAGTGCCTGGCAGTTAAGGCTCAGTTCATTAGAAAGAGTCCTGTTAATTGGGTATTAACTGGCCTCTGCTGGGGATCGGGGACACATGGGCTGGGAATAGAGGAGCTGCAGTGTGATGCTTGTCAGACATTTGAACTTTGGCAGGCTGGTGTAGCTGGCATGGGGAGGGCAGCCCAGCCCTCAGCTGGCATGTCAGGCCATGCCCCTTGGAGATTTATGGATGCTATTGTCTTGCCCAGACTAATCCCTCTTACTGGGATTCTGGTCTGGATTTTCCTCCCCATCCCAGATTGTGTATCACACCTCTTGGGTTTTGCTCCGTTTAAAAATACATGTTTAGGGCTTAATCTGTGCTGCTCTAGGGCACAAAGACCAGGCTGGCCCTGAGATCACCTGACGTTAAGTCCTGAAACAAAGCCCTTAGGGCAGAGTCCTCATACTCTGGCACTAAAGTCTCAATTCCTGTCGCCTGGAAACATAACAGGATTGTCTCCGTTTAGTGGGATTATGTCTGAAAAAGCCTTTTGTTACTGCCACTCTCTGCTCCAGGGTTGACAGCTGAATCAAACCAGATGGGAGACCCACGGTCAGAGGGAGGAAATGGTGGAGGGCTCCTGGATCTGACATGGGTTGACCTTAGACAAGTCACTCCACTGCCCTACACTTGGCCTCTCCTTCCTGGGGCAGAGGTGATGAGGAGACTTTCAGAGACCAAATGCCTTTTGCCCTAGACATGCCAGGAAGCTGTGTGCAGCTCAAATAGGGTCAGGGGTTATTGTCACTTGCGTCCCTCTTTGACCTAAGAAGTGTCTCATGCATGTCAGGAGCAGTGTCCCACAGTGGGTGCTGTGGAGGGACACGTGTGTCACTTTTGGCCATACAGCAGGTCACATTCACCTGGGGCTAAGGAAGCACAACAGGGATGATTCCTGTCTCCCTTTATGTCAAACCGCAGCAGTGGCCCCTCACAACAGCACTCTGTGTTGAGGCCAGGCCTCAGCTTTCTTGGGGTTGGTGGCATGAAACTACGCAGCCCAGGGTTCCTCCGGCTCTGCTCTGAGCAGCAGCCCAGGGAGGATGCTGCCGTAGGTGCCTTTCATCACAGAGTTGCAACCAAGCAGCTCCCCCTGACACTTGCAAAGCTGCAGTAATGACGGAAACCTCTCTACCTCTAAGGCATGAGGTATGCTACACACAGCAAGAAGGTCTGCCTAATTAACTCCGATTGTATATGACATTGTCATGTTGATTTACTAAATATACGTGGGAAATCTCTTTATTTCACCAGCTGATTGGTGACATAATCTGGGTCTGTAAGGAGCAGCCTTGACACCAATTCCCTCTGGTTATGTTACCTGTCTTTTCCACCTGCAATCGCATCAATGAAGCCCACAAGGAACTTCAATAACTAATTTATTCATTTTGCTTCTGATTTATAGTAAAATAGAAAGGATGTCAGGATACACTTGTCTAGAATGACAATCAAGCCCAGAACCCTTCCAAGCTTGTGCCTTCTCAAGGAGTAGAAGGCTTCACCTTAGCAGCATGTGTACCGTGCAGATCGCAATTACCAACCACTCTTGTGTTGCCATAGACTCACACCACTGGGCAAGAGTTTCCAGGTAACACAAGCCAGGAGAAGTCAATTACCTTGCTCCCTTTTGTGCTAAAGATATGGGCATCTCTGACTGACATATTGACACAGTCAGTCATGCTTCTCATGTCCCCACTTGCCCCTGAATAATTACTCAGTGTTTATCAGGCTGTGCTGAAGTCCTACTTTTGTACTGTACTGTGGTGGAAGGGGCACCCCAGACCCATGGGACCATTGGCCAGAGAAGCAGGCACAGGAAGAAGACTCAAGTTGGTGCAGATGAATCCACAACTGCTTGTGGATGAATCCCAGCAAAACTGCAGCATGGCTCAAGGAGCTTCCACATTATTGAAGCACCTTTACACTGAGGTACAGATTTTCAAATCTGCATTTTCTCTCTAAAGAAACTGGACTCAAAGACAGCTCTGAAAATCTCATGCTAAACCTTCTCCCCTCTTGTGCAACTTGGGAAATTTTCAGAAGTTTGTTTTGGCAGCAGACTGTTTTCAGCATCAAACCATATGCCAGAAGGTCAGGGCTTTCCTCCCCAGATGGAGAGCAGAGAAATAATTGCCCATCTCCTCTTTAGAGGCCACAAAGAAATGTTTTTCCAGAAGAGAATACAGTCCTATGTGATTTGTTGAAGTGCAGCTGTTGTTAGTCCTGGTGTCTCCGCAGCACTGCTGCACATCTCCACTTGCACAAGTCTGCAGTACCTGGGCTGGGTTGTGGTGTGTGCAGTTCCTGCAGAACCTGACATTTTTCAGGGCTTAGAGAGATTAGGAGCTATGTTCCTTGCCCTCAGCACAGATGTGGAAGGAGCATTGCTCTGCACCACTCATCCTGCCTAACATTAGCACATCACTGTCCCAGGCATTCCCACTGACCACAACTCTCTGCAAAATTGTTTTCCAAACTTGGAGCATTTTTTTAAGGCCCAGCCCATCACTGAAGTGGTCGTTCTCAGGGGCCAGCAATGTAAACGGCCTTGCCCTGGGAGACTAAGAATGTGTCCTTCAGCAATTCTCCGAGCTGCTCCAATTTCTGCCTGGAACAACTAAAGTTTCAGACCAAAACCACTTCCTCCTTCACAGGGACTGTCCTCATCAATGCAGCACTCCTCATCACAGTGAAACGAGAGCCTCATTTGGCAGAGCAATCAGGAAAGCAGGGTTAGCTGCTCAAAGGGATGTACAGATACTCTGTGTCAGGCGTGGAGCCTAGCTCAGCAACAGGGAAAGCAGGGGACAGGGGAACATGCAACTCCATTGGATGAGAGCCTAGTTAAGATCCGTCTGTGTCAGCCCAAAGCTTAATCTGGATTGATGCAAACTGCAGAAAGTATCATTAGAGACTGTCTGGGGAAGTCACGGAGCTTCTCTTCTCCCTTCTTGTCTTCCCCAATAATAGAGATATTTCTGTTTACAAAGGTGGACTTGATCCTCAGAATTGCCTCTGTAGATCTCTAGTATTTGCATGTGTCACCCTGTTTTCCCTGGCTCATTAATCACTCACTGTGCTTGTCAAATTGGAGCAGTGCCTGCTGTGCTCCCGCAACCTGCTACAGGGGCCCCAGGCTGAGTGTTTCTGCTGCTCCTGCATAGCTGCTGCAGGGCACTTTGGAATGCAGCCCCCCGGTGTGCCCCACACACACTTCTGCAGCACGCCCCAAGAGCCCCCCGAGAGCATGAGGGCATCACCCTGGCAGGCTGCACGGCACATGGCTGCTGCCTTTGACACAGAACAAAGAGCTTCCCTTAAATTCCAAATAAAACATCTTCCATCATCCCTGGGGGCAGAGGGGTGTCTCCCATACTCTTACACATGTGTGTGCCTCCAGCCCAGCACCCTGAGAGCCCAGCTCCCAATACCTGGGGCAAGAGAGACTCTGGCTGGGTCCTGCTCACACAACACAACTGCTCTCCTGCTCTACGCTTCAGATCTCTCAATCTTCCATTACATTCCCACTCTTTGGTTTATTTTCTTCCCCTTCACTAAACGAAAAGAAAATGGAATAAAAATACATCTGTACATGAACCCGTGCCCATGGGCTTTAAAGGCTCCTAAGTTCAGGCCAAGGCTGAGATCCACTTTGCAGGTGACAGCCTGTTTCCTTCCTGTGTGGCTCCCCCATAACACCATGCCAGCTTGCTTCTCCTCACCAGCAGCTTTTTACTGTCCCTGTCTTTGATAAGAGATGAAAGCATATCTTGCCCAGCCACCCTGGGGAGTGGGAGAACTGTGAGGAGAGAAGGAGAATATGTCAACAGTATGTCAGGAGAGCTCCTGAGCAAAGACCTGTTTACGGCATAGACAGCCTGGACCAGTAAGACAGGTCCAGGCACAATTTCATCAAGGTCTCTCGGAGCCGGGATGTGGTTCAAGCCTGTCTCAAGCAAAGCAGAGTTTGTCTGCAGTGTGCAGTGTCTCTGGCTGATTAGGAGCAAAGCCCATCTCCTCCTTCCTGCTTTCTCGGTCAGCTGAAGCACACAGCTTACAGAAACAGCTCCCTTGTTTGCTTCTCTCCCGTTTTTAATGACCAATCTCTGTGATTGGCATGAGGAGCTGAGTCCTGGTAGGGCTGGGGAAATTCAATATTGCCAAGACCAGGACAGGAAACAGCAATGTGCTCCTGCAGTCACAACTCCACATTAAGTAATTTATCTGTTAAACTGAAGATGACACAATGAAATACTGAAATTATCTTGGTCTACCCTAGCTTATAGGGCAAAATGAACTTTAAAGGGGTCAGTTTGGTGTTTCTAAGGCTTCTATCACCTTGTTAGCAAATTCTGAAACACTGAAATATTTAGGCATTTTTCAATGCTGATCTATTAGGGTGGGAACAGAAGCCAGGGAGGCTGTCACAGAACCTTGTGCAGAGTGAGGCACATGCTGACAGCACCCTGCTGAGCCCCAGGGCCATAGTAGGTTCCCCCAGCCAACACCATTCTGCTCTGCTCAGTGCTAGCAGTTTAAGCAAAATCCTGGTCCTACCAAGAAAGCCAGGGAGAACAGAGGACAGGAGATGTTTCCCTATACACTGACAATGAAAATCCCACAGGTTCAAGATAGTTTTTTCCAGTTTAAGATTTTTAATGAAAGTGTCCCTGAGTTTCCTGGTTTGCAGAGCTAGGTGAGAGACTTCAGGAAAGCTGAGTCTCCCAGGAGATTACCAAGGCTGCCTATTTTTAGTCAAGGCAGAGGTACTCCAGAGATAGTGCCACTCATGGCTGACTGACATCCACATTAACCAAAAAAGCAGCTGGGCTCTGACTGAGGAGTGGGAAAAGTTAACTCTGTCTCATCTCCAGTTGCAGAGACAGGGAGCTGAGTGCTCTAGAAGCCAGGACTGACACATGACAGCCTTTCTGCACATGCTGCTTACTTTGCCCTCTATCAAAATACCAAAGACTGGAAACAAGGACGAAGCCTGAGTGCTTGCTCCTTATCCTGTCCGTCTCGATGCAGGACTGTGAGACCAGCTGAGGCTCCTGTTCTGTCTCCCCCTGTTTCAACTTCTCACCAGCGAAAATCAGAGTTTGAAGGACAGTCCAAAATTGAATCTCAATGTCAAGTTACCTTTGAAGTCTTGTTTGAGTGTCAAAATGACACCCCGTAAACATTTAGTCGCATCCCACTAAGAGCCATGAAGTTTCCCACGGTAGTTAATAACAAGGTATTAACACTGATAAGGAAACACCAAGACCACAGAAATCTGGGAGGGTAATGCCAGAACCAGGCTTCGGCACAAAACAATTGCTGGAAAAATATTTCACTTAAGATTTTCCTCATGAGAACTCAAAAGAGGAAATGTGAAAATCCGGTATCTCTAAATGTGAAGGTGGACTGCTGTAATCCTGCGGCTCGTTTCAGGTCGAGCACATGCTGCCAGTTCCACGGTGCTGTCATCATGTCTTTCCTACTCTTCATTAGGAAATTGCATCAAGAGCCTTGAGAACCCATACTTAGGCACGTCTGTGAAAGTGAGGTGCAGGCCAGTTGAGCAACACTCCCTCCTTCCCTCCCTAACCTACTTAATGCTGTGCTTAAATACAAGCTACTGCATAGCCACATACCCACAGATACACATTTCCATTTGGATTTCATTCATCCCAAATGAAGTATGTATATTAAAAACCTCTGCAAATGCAGAAAGGCAAAGACATAGCCCCATTATTGAATGGCAATTAAGCAATTCACTTCCCTCTAAAACTCGTCTACTGTAATCTTCATCAAGAAAATCAAGCCAACCCAAAGCAAATTAATATAGATATGCCTGCTCAAAGTAAATAATTGCTAGAGCAATCTCTCTGCTGGCAAAGGTTTCATCCTCTGCTTTTTTTTTACAGTTTACAGAGTCACTGGCAAAGAAAGGACATGTTTCATTTTCTCCACTTCAGTGGGGTGATCTAATAGACTGGAGTGGACCCACTAAAGCTCTAGAGCATGGTATAAATGGGAAACAGCCATTAGACAATGCAGGAACAAGACAAATCAGCCTTTTTTAGCTTCAGGTCCTCTACATAGCCCATGGGATTGAGCTAATGCAAGAATTAGCCAAATAGAAAACCTAGCATTCAGTCCCTTAATGACAAGAGCTGTCTTCCCTCGGGGACAGAGTGCTTCCCTGCAAGCAAGACAGAGGGACACTGGGAGAAGACATGGTGGCAGAGAGCCACAATTAGGAGGATTTTGTGGTGAAGGTAGCAGGGAAAAGGGATTTTCCACATCACGTCTTACAGGACAGGGGTTTGAGGAGCCTGATACTGTTTTCCTGGCCCGGGTGCTGGGAATGGACGTGGCTGCATTTCCAGCTGAGACTGTAGGTGTCCAGGCTGCTGACCAGAGGACACCTGTGTTGGGAGATGGCCTCCAAAGCCCAGCCCCGGGTTGCTCTGCACTGTCCTCTACAATACATTGCCAGTTAGAGCATTCCAAATTCCCTTTGACTCATTCCTGTGGGGCAGATGTGGACTGGACTGACTTCTGGGAGCATTCCTGGGCTAAGTTGTAAGGAAAAGAAAATGTCAAAGTCACCTGAGTCATCATCATGCACAAGCCTAACCTGCACTTCACCCACACAGGCCTTACAGCAGACCTCCTTACAGGCTTTTCCAGTCTAGGTACCAGAAAAATGTCTATGTCTGATCTCACTGCTCACCTCAACAGAGCAGAGCTGCTGTCTGGAGTATCTGTGATCAATATATAGAGTCAGACAGACTGAAAGAGTTATTGTAGAAGAGAAGTGAAAGTCGTGCTTGGGCACACCACCTTGTTCCTCCAACAGGCACAGAAGCAGATTGAGCTGTAGAGATTAGTCACTGCTCTGACCTTGTGCTTTAGCCAGCATGGAGTCACAGCACTGAAACAATGCTGTTTCCCCTGAAAAATGATTCAGCAGCCTAATTCTCAGCCCAGTTTGGTGTCTCCACTTTATTTCTGCCATTATTCAAATTCTGCATCGCTTTGCAATCCTGTAAAGATACCTGTCCTGACTTGCCATGGGGTGCACTTCATGCTTTTCTCCCACATATCTTTCCCCAACCTTGCCTGATTTCTCTGCCCCTACTGTGAAAATGACCACATTAGCCTTGCCACAAGGTAAATGAAGAGTTGCTGCTCCACTAAGCGAGGAAGGAAACATTATCAGCTGTGGGTCTAAGGAGGAGGCAGGCCAGCACATCCAGCATTCCCAGGGTGTCTTGGAAGAGGACTACGAAGGTCTTCAGTGCATTTGTGACCACTGCACACATGTATGTGTCTGTTTGTGTGCTGACATTCAGACAGGACGAGAGAGATTTGCTCTTCCCACTGTTTGCTTCATTTTGGCTCAGCACCATGAGTGGACTCAGATCCATCCTGAGTGCAAGGCTCCTACCTTCCTCCCTGCAGCCAGGGGTCCTGATGCTGCACTGTGCACAGTGCTGTAAAGACACCTTAAGAGTATGGCCCTCTGAAAGGCATTTACAGCAAATGGGGGAAGGCAAAGGGAGAATAAACATGCACTTTTCAAAAGCCAGGGTAAAAATGGTGTAGAATTAAGCTAGCAGGACAGAAATTACAGCTGGAGCCCATGATCCAGGCTGAATAACTGAACAGCTGGAGGCCTTGTCCTTGAGGTGCTAGGGGGTAGCTTATTCTTCAGATGGGTATTTACCACTAGCACATTTCCAGATCTATTGGCAAGTCTTGCTACAGTTTCAAAACAAGGGTCCCCTTTCCTTACACCAAAAAAAAAAAAAAAAAAANCAGGCAATTGGAGGTATGGCAGCTCCTACCCACTGGGTATAATTTTTAACAACCCAAACCTGCTCCGGAATAAAGCACAGAAAATGTCAGCCCTTTGTATGAAAGGGCTTTTGAAAAAGCCAAGCTGATTCCAATTTGCCAGAGGCATTAAGACAGCATATGTCACAGTGCCTGGGAACTGAGAGGCTAAGGCTTGGCTCCAATGTGCCAGATAATGGAGCTGCTACTACTAGTCCAGTGAGCTCTGGCTGCCACCCTGCTCCTAGTAGCAGTTTCCAGCATGCTGGCACTCAGCACAGGACACCTGCAAGCCAGATCTGGTCTGTCGGAGGAAACTGGGACCTATTTTAGTTGCCCAGCTGCAGCTCAGCTCATTTGCAAGAGGCAGCCTGCCACATCAGAACTCCTTTAGGAAGCACCAGGAGGCAAACCAATCTGCTGCCTGTGAAAACAAGATGGGTAGGAGGGTGCATCTCTGCCCCAGCTTAGATGGGGAGCAGAGGGGATTGCTGTGGAAGGCAGGAGAATGCAAAGGCTGTCTCCTCACCAAACACCCTCTGCTGCACTTCAGGGAAGAGCTCTGATATCCCTGGGCTCAGCCATAAAATTCCAGGGCAGCTGAAGTTTAGGCCAACATCTCCTGGAGCCTGACACACCAGCTGTGGGTAGAGGCTTGTCAGACCTTGCAGGGCAGCAGTTGCCTCTCCAGCTCTGCTCTCCACTTGCTGCTCTCCTGTCTGGACAGGGACCATGCTTCACTCTGACTGCTGTTGTAAGCAACCCTCACAGCTACTCTGGACAGAGAGGTATCTAGTCCCTTTCAGTGACACTTATGGATATATGTCACCCTCTGGCATTGGCAAGGGGTGTCAGTGTCCTCAAGGGTCAGTGACCAGCTGAGTGAAGAGGGTCAGGACTGGTCACTGCAGACCTAGTGAAACAGGAGAGTTGAAGAGTTTGCTCAGAGCCTTAACCTTGGGGTCTGGTGTGTGCTGAAGCCAGATAACTGATTTGCACCAGGTCTCCATGCTGCAGAGCCTGTAGGGCAGTCGTCTGCCCTTCTCACTGCCACGAGGGACTCCACGAGGGACTGCCACCATGCTGTTCCTTGCCATGCTCTCAGCCTGGCCTGATCAACTGCACAGCAGCCCTGGGATGGGTCTGCACCTGCTGCCCATGGTAGCTTCCTTCTGAAGCAGAGCTGGGCAAGCAGACAGCACAGTGGGGAAGCTGCTGAGCTACCACAGCAGCACTGGAAGCTGTGTCATGCATGGCACTGGTAGGTGATACACACCCAGGGAGCATAGAAAGATCTAAGCTAGAGCAGAATAATGAAATCTTGCCATCCCTTCCTGGGCCTAGCCTTTCATTGGATACAACTTCCTTCTCTTTAGTCATACATTCCTGTTTGCCTGCCAGGAGGCAGTCTCAGACCTAACAGCAGAGGTGACTGGGGTGCCCGTGCTCGCACATCTCCTGTACCCTTTCTTGCTCCAGATGGAAAGTATCTGCTCAGCTACCTGAGGAGAAACAAGAAAACTGCCCCTCCACAGCCTGCTGTCAGCCTCCAGGAGAGCAGTGCTGCTCCTGCCTATTTATGTTGCAATAAAAAGCTGTGGAAATACAACCCCAGAAAAGAACAAGAGACCCATGTCCTACATGGCCACTCCTACATCTATTGGTCTGTTTTCTTACCAGAAACTAGTGGCCAGGTGGCATGGATAAGAATGAGTCAGACACAGGACTGGTCATAAAGTGAGCAGGAAATGAGAGGTATTGTCTATGCAAAATGTGCTTATCAGAGGGCTGGAATGAAAATGTTCATTTTCTTAGAGAATGTTTTTAGTGGAAATGCTCCAAATATTATTTGTAAGGAAAGGGCCTAATGCTTCCAAATTTTCACCTTTGTTTTTTTCTTTATAGAGAAAAGGGTTTAAACTATGGAGAGGCTGTTGCTTGTGGGATAAAATGTTCCTCTGACATTAGCCCACAGTGAACATCCCAGGAACATGAGTTTACTGATAGGAATGGTCACAAACCAGCAAATCCTAAACCACCCTGAAAGAATGTTCCATAAAGGGAATTAGGGGCTCATAAACCAGATTTTGCACCTGATGCCATGAGTTACATTCACCCAGTTTGGGAAGTGAGTGCTATCATGTGCAGTGCATGTCAAAGCAGAGCAATGCAAACTTCAATTGTACACACTGGCAGTTTCCTGTCACAAACAAACTGCAGACCAAGAACTCCTCATTACTACCTCAGTCATTTCAAAGCGTAAATGTAATTATCGTGATTTGATCAGGGACAAGAGAAAGAGGCATAATTTGCTGACAAGAGTATTTGCAATAATTAATCTCCCAGATCTTGTCTTACAGGACATGGGCATCTTGAAATGGGAAATGGGATGTTTAAATAATTTGTGTCCCTTTAATCATCTTCACTAGGCAGGGTGACTTGGGGCCTCCTGCCCAGAGTCTGGCAGGTCCAGAGAAGACAGGAAGGGCTTGGGTGCTCCCAACCTGGTGTCCAGAGGGATGTCTTAGTTATGTTTCCTTCCAAGGCCCAGGACTCTGCAAATCAGGAGGAAAAGCTCTGCTTTCAGGTAAAGCCTTTACAGTCATCAGTTCTTTAGCATTGATCAACACTGGCATAGTTCAGCATGGAGATGGTAGCCCCAAATTGAAATGCCATCAGACCAAGCTCACAGTCTCTGGGCTTTTCACAGGGTGAGCGTGGGGAGGTTTCAGCTCTACTGGTGAATAATGAAGACGCCCAGACAAGACTGGTGCAAAATCAGTAAGCAGACTGCGTGCCTCAAGCAGGGAGGAGTCAGGCAGAGCACATAGGGCACCATGAGAGTTTAGAGAAGCCAAGACAGGCATTAACCTTGCCCTGCAAGGTGCCAGGAGAGCTGGAGAAGCTCAGCATCTTAAGCCTTGCTAGTCCTTGTCCTTGCTGACACTACTCACAACAAACCAATGACTGTCAGTGGGAATATCTGGATGCTGTGCTGGAAACACCTCCACTCCCTCATAAAAATTAGGGATGTTCCCCACACCATCCTTGTGCTTTGCCTGACCTCAAAGGGCTTTGTTTCGGCCACCCAACTTGCCTCAGGAGGGAAAGGATTACATGAGCAGGGACATGCATGTCTCCAGCTCTGCCCACATGCTGCTTATCTGCATGGCACCCAGGCAGGTGGGTGATGCAGGGGGAGGTGGGAACTGGCTGATGCTGCTGTAGCAGTCATACACTGTAAAAATGAGCCTGAAAGGATAATATTTCTTTCATGGGGGGGGAAGTAATCCTGTTGATTTGAAAGGCAGCTGAAGCAGAGATTAAAAGGTGTGTCTGGAAGAGGTAAATAGAGCCATGATGCAAGCTGCATTTGGAGTTGCCATTTCCAGGGTTGAGCTCCGGCCCCTGGGCTGAGATTGGCTCACTATACTCCCTGGAATGAGGCCTGTCAGAACTCTTCTACCTTTGATCACCTCTTGCAAGAAAATGATGTACACATTAGATACTCATTAACATTTATGTAAGTCATCTGCTGCTGCTGCAGCTTATCTTGTCTATTTGCCTGTAGGAAAAAAAAGAAAACTCACAAAAGGCTTGCACAGAAAAGCCTCAGGACCACAGTACTGGGAAGATGCTGCTGAAAAGTCCATCTGATCTGTTAGCACCAGACTTACTGCTTGCTCCTACAGTAATTCCCACAGAGGCAGAAGCAGCTCAGGGAGAAGTCTCCCAGCTAAATTCTTGCTGTTGCTGTACCAGGTTAAGTGGTTAACTGGATGCACTCTGCTTTTAGAAAATGGTTCACTGAGCACAGCTGTCACCAAACAACAGTGTAGCAGAGCCTGAACAAATGCATTCATGGGAAATCAGATAATAGAGGTGGAAAGTGTCCTGTGATCCATTTAACTGTGTCTGCTCCCATGAGAACACCACAGACACTACTGGATTTGGTAAACCAGCATGACCGTGCACACACACATGGTGGAACACACTCACACGCAGCAACTCTTGGGCAGGCAGAACATTTGACCCTGCCAGCAGGCTGCTGGGACCAGCACAGACATCACTAATAGTCTCTGTGAGCAGGTCTGGAGGCAAGGATGGACGCTGTACTCTGGTCAGGACTAATCTCAGTGAGCTTGTTGCTTCCCAGAGCCTATTCAGCAGATGAAATCTCATCAAAGCACTGTGTGTCATTTACACTGAGCCAGGTGAGTCTTGCAGTCTCTCCTGCTCACCTGGCTCAGACAGACTCAGACCACTCTCCCCACTGTTGGCTTAATAATTAAGAAGTTGTTCTTGCCAGGTTAAGAACACATCTCTCTTTACAAAGCAGCCGGCTCTGTTTACCCCTAATTGCACTCTAGGTAAGAGGTTAAAAGGAGAAAGGATCTTATTATCTGGGTAAGCTGAAGAAAAATCCCCAACCAGGAGGGGCAGCGCAGATGTTCCTGCTTCTCCAAGGGCAGGACTCTGCCTCCGGAACCTCCCCAGAGTCTCATCCCTACCCTGGAGAATTAATTATCTGCTCCTTGTGCCGGGGCAGAGAATGGAGAGAGATTATTCCTTTGTGTTACAAGAGGAATTGTAAGACAGACGAATTAGGTCTCACTTAGTGTTCAAAGTCAATTACAGCCCAGCCTGGAACAGCTCAGGTCTACACAATGCACCATACCTGGTGTCCAGAGCCATGCGTTATGTCCACACACACAGAGCTGTGTTGAAGCGAGGAAGGATTTCTCCTGCAAGGGCCTGAGACTGCTCAGACAAATCCTATCGATCAGCTAAGGTCTACAGGAAAAAAACCCCAGTGACATTACCTATGCTCTGCAGTCCAGGGGACCAGCAACGTTCCTGCGAATGCCTGAAGTGCTCAGCGGCTGCGAGCCCGTGGTGAAGGCGCTGGTTTCACAACACCCAGCAGTGACCCACCCTGCAAAGCAGGGGCAGTGGCTTCACTCTCCAGTACTAATTTCAATCAAAGGAGTGGGAGCCCATTTGGGAGGGCATATTGTCTGGGTTAATTTCCATGCAGAGGTACTTGCATTTCCCATGCAACTTATCACTGGAAAACCTACTTATCCTTCCCAGCTAGAGATGCTTCTTGACACAGCTGAGAGATGCTGCAGTGCACTCCGTGTGAAGCACAGTGAATTCACGGCAGGAATTATTTCCCCATCCTCTGAGCACATCAGTCAGTTCTGAAGCAATTTCTCTTTCTCTGCTAACAATGTAAAGCTTTGGCAGATTACCCAACTTAAAAAGTAATTTAAACTGCACTTATAAAATATTTCATGAAACATTTCTAAAAACATTGCCACTTTCACTCCCCAGCCATGACAGTAGCAGTTGAAAGAAGAACAGTGCAGTGAAACCTCTCTCTTAAACTCAGATCTCTTGAAATTTCTGCTGCTTCAAGCTGCTATTTCTATTCTCTATTCACTTAAAAGATGTGGAAAGTAGGCATAGTCAATATCAGATTTTGTTGTTTTAAAACTCGTGGAAGTAAATACTTTGATCTAATCACATGTAAATTATGTGTCACTGTTAAAATATGGGACTGCATGTAAATCTCAGATACAAAAGAAGTCATCACCGTCTCCATGTAGAATGAAAAGAAATGTAGAATATTAAAATCAGGAGATTCAACTTTATTAGCATAACAGCTTCAGTTTATATTCATGTGCACAAAAAATGCATTCACAGCAAAATAACTCGGAAAGAAGAAAAGCCCTGATTCAGCACAGTAATTTAACTCATATTTAGCTTTAAGCTTGTGCTTAAGTCCAGCTGGGCTTAAGTCCAGATGAAGAAAAGTCCTCTGACAGTCAAGACAAAGACAATAAAAATTGAACAAATGATTGCAGGCTGACCAAAGAATCCAGAATAGTTTGTATCTGAGTTCAGTCCTTGTTTCAATTCCAGTGTGTTCTTTTGTTACAAATCTCTTTGTCCTGGCCTAAATCAACTCCTCTGAGGCTAATAAATTCATAATAAATACTATCCTTAAAGAAGGGAGGACAAAAGCTTCCAGATTGTGTCAATCTTCCATTGATAGCCAAAGAATAGATGGAACAGCTAGAGGTAACCCCAGGAGAAGCCAAGAGGAGCATGCTGGTGTATGGAGAGAGATGAACAGGACACTGCCTTTCCTGTTTCATATGAAAAAATCCAAGAGACCACAACTTCCCACCTGCTCGCTTCTCCCTCCTGAGCCTGGTTGTAGTTCAGAGCTTCGTGGCACCAGTTGCCTCCCATTCCTCCTAGCCAGGGGTACACTGTCTGGAAGGGAGCTGTGGAGAAAGGTCTCCAGGTCTCCCATGCAAAGGCAGGTCTGGTGTCAGGGCTAGAGAAAGGACTTGCACGAAGTGCTGGTCGCAGGGAGCTGTTTTCCTCCACTGTGTGCGATGAGGAAAGCGCTCACTTAGCGGGAGGAGATTTTCAGTGACAGACACTGATGCAAAGGTTGTTGTGGCCTCTGCGTACAGAGATCCCTGACCTGCCAGGCTGTTGTGACTCCCTCTGAGAATCGGCAGCGCCTTGTCAGCCTGCTCTGCGATTTCCCAGCTCAGTGATCAGTGACAGCGCTGTTACAGACCATCACGGAGGTGAAGCCAGGGCTCAACTGTGGAAGCAAGGAGAATGGAGAGAGAGCTCCGCTCCCCCTGTCCATCCATCAGCGCTTGTGTGAGCCTGCAGCCAGTTCAGACATCAGCCCAAGGCAACAGAGGAGGGTTCTGGGACTCGTCTTGGTGCAAGCATGGCCTGTTCAGCACAGCTAAAGGTAGAAAGCAGCACTGCCAAGCTTAGGAAGACATGAGTGTGATAAAAGCAGAAGATAAAAATATTAGTGAATGAGTTTCAGCCACTATTAAGTGAAGGACACCTGTGTTGCTCTTCAAATGAAAGCATTTGGCACCCAAACAGAAAAGAGTCTTAGCTCACACACATGCTAGCTGATGCTAACAGACTTTGGGACTCCCTAGAGAGGGTGTTACGGGGATTCTGGGCTGCAATGGGCAATAATGGGAGAAGAGGAAGAATTCTGCAGTACCAGCACTCAGGCTGACCCTCTGCTGATAATAAGCAGAACTGCTCGTTAAGACGAGGAGCTATTCAGGGCAACAGCAAATTCTTAATATATATACGACACCTAGAGAAGGAAAAGTACATTGTCAGTGAAGCCAAAGATGTTAGCATAAGGCTCATTCTCAAACCGAGGAAGAAACACACCTGAGTCATCTGGACAATGTGAGTAGAGGTGTCAGCAGCAGGGTAAGACATTTTGTCACGTTCCACAATGCTCCATGCCCTAAAAGCTTTAAATCACCCCCAAACTCTTTGGTGGCATGCATTCAACCATTTCCCAACGATCTTCTTTCGCAGAGCAACAATGAGACACCCTCTTTTCAAGGCAATGCACAGCATTGCTGGCCCCGTGCACACGGGAGGAGATCACTCCTTTCTCTCTCTGCACATTAGGTGACTTCACTCTGTTTGCTGTGAGCTTTTGCAAAAGGTTCCTTTCATCAGCTGCCTTTGAGGTTCTTTGAAAAATGGAAATAATTAGGCACGTGTATTTTCATTGGCACAGAGAGGCTGAAGCCTGATCTGAAAGGCTTTGCCTTTGCAAGAAAATAATAGGTCCAATTAAATGTACTTTATTCTCTGAAGTTCAAACGCCATAGCTTTGGGGGCAAGAATTACGTGCAGAACAGGGTATAGGTATATACAGGACTGGGGTTAAAGATAATCTGCTTGGGTTTACAAAACAACAATGCTAATGATTAATAGAGAACCTCCTGTCCAGAGGGACAATGAGAAAACCCTGTGTCCACTGGCATTTAGTCCACTGAGAACTGAGTGACTCCATTTGCATGTGTAATCATACACCAGGCTGCTAAAATGATGGATGTAGCTGTGATAAAAACACGCTGGCCCTGAAGGGAGCTGGATCAGACCCCTAATTATCACTCATGATTCCTTGTTCAGTTAATACTTGCAAGAAGTTTCTAAAGTTTCAAAGGAATATAAATCTTATCAAAGTCTTTCTAATTGCACGTAAATGACAGGTACAGTGTCATTTAGCTTGGGCTGCAGGGAAGGGGTAGCAGAGTTCTCTGGAATCAGTGCAAAGGTCTAATACTGCACTGGAAACTCACAGAAGACTCAAACCCTCATGTAAATGTTAACGGAAAGCAAAATTGCAGTTAAAAACCAGAGAGGATGCTCTAAAAATAATTAAAATCATGTGAGGCAAATCAACATGCTCCTCTGCTTACGGGTCTGGGTTCTCTAGGGGCTAACGCCTGTCTTTGCTGCCTGCAGTGGCTTTCTTTCTGTATACTTGGACAAAAGGCACTTTATTACAGTAATTTATCACCCCATAAAAGTGGCTTTCTTGTATTGCTGAATAATTTTGAAAGAAATATGTTTTAAAAATTAAAAATGCAGTTGGTGTATGCACACTCAGGTCTGCTGGGAGACATTTTTGCAACTACTGTAACTGCCTGGGTAGTTTTAATACCTCTACCTTCTATTATTTAAAGTATGATGATATTTTTTCCTTCTCTGAGCTTTGTCAGCTATAAATAAAAGATAAGGGTTGAATTGTACAGGGTATCTGTAAGCACTTCTATTATTGATACTTAATGTTACTTGGAGGAGGTGCTGAGACCATGGCGTTTCTCATTTGCACCTAAACCCTGAGGCCCAGCTGAGAAAAGTGGAAGGTACATGTCTAAGAGGTCACTTTCTCTGTGCATCCTTCCATATTTTGTCCTCCATGTGGCACCTTCCAACAAGACAATGAGACCTTTCCAGAGACATTTAATGAAACATTAAACAAGGATGCTTGGGGAAACTGAAAAGTGCTTCAGGTGACCCAGGGTTAACAGGAAAGGACTTGAAAGAGGCTTAGACAAGACCTAGAACTGGGTCCATGGTCCTGAAACAACAAAATCTTCATTCTCCTAGACCCAGAGGGTCCTTTGTCTGTTGAACTGGAGTTGCTTTGTCCCCAGCTCTGGAAGAAAAATAAATCTTTTTCTTGTCATTCTTGCATTGAAGGTGTTGCACTTGTTTTTAGCACCACATCAGTCAGAGGTTCTGGTTCCTCAAAAGCATTGAATTGCAGAAGGACGTAAGGAAATCACAGAAGGACGCAAGGATGGGGCTAGAAACAATACACACATGCATGAAGACTTGTTTGACCTGGAATCTCTCTGAAGAAAAAGGAAGGTGTTAGCCAGGCTACTCATAAGGCAGACCTGTAATTTGGGTTTACAGGTTCCAGTGATCTTGTCCCTCACTGTGATGTCTCCACCTGTCCAAGCTCAGCATCCTGAGGCAGGACATCTGCCCCAGGGTGAGCATCCCCACAAAGCTTTTATTTATATGAATCATGTCCTTGTTCCTCAGGAAAGTGGCACCAAAGCAAACCTCTTGCACATTTTTGTGCCTACCGCTAAAACCAAATTAAGACAAATTTTCTGTTAAAACAGACAGACTCTTCCACAGGGCAAGGACTACTCACTCCTTAGGAATCCGAATCCTCATCCTCACAACCCCTTGGGCTTGCAAAGCAGCAGGAATTGGATTTGGAACAAACACATAGAAGTACTTCTAAGGGATAAACTGACATGAATCTTGCCCTCTGCGTCATTTCTTCAATGCTTTTAAAAATCGTGTGGAAAATTCCAGCCCATGCAGCCAGGTGAATGAGTGCAACACCAAAGCTGGGCAATCACAGGGTAAAGTGTTGGCCTCAGCTGCCTATGTATCCACAGGCTTATACAGGGAAAGGACCCTCTCAGAGTAATACTTCACTGGGAGTTTTCACAAGTGCTAATAACCACCTTTGTTTTTAATGTGGCCCAGTGAGACCACAGAGTAACCAGCCCTGAGCTGCTAATCAGCCCCAAGAACTCACCAGCATTTGCCTGATGAATCAATGAGTGCACTTGAGCTGAGTTTGCCCTCCATAGTCTCTGTTTTCCATATTGCCTTAGCACTGGTAGTGACTGTGTCAGATACCCTTTTTGCCAGCCACACATTAATTACAGATCTGCAACCAGCCCTTGATGCTTCTTCAAACCACAAGATGATAAAATTAGATCATTACTCACATCGCCCTCTTTGCAGACAATTATCAGAGGGATGCAACAGTAACTCCGCATTTCCTTTTCTAAGAAGTGACTTCAAGACCCAGAGAGTGAGATAGTGACTCATGCTCAGAAGTTTCTTCACCTCAGGATGTGCACAAATACAAATCAATGGTCTACATTTTAAACCCAGAGGTGCTGCCAGGCAAATATCATAGGCACCCCTGAAAACAGAAGGGTGTGAGCCTGCATCCAACTGTGAGCATAAAGAAGAGTTCCTAAGTGATCTTCCTGACAGATGGATTCCTCCTGTATCACTCATCCCTGAACTGCCATTTCAGTTGGAAATAGGCAGCAAGCAGTCACACAGACACTGGGCAGGGCGCTCAGTGCTGTAGGAATGCCAGGACAGACACTCACTTGTTGAGCTGGGGAGTTTTGGTTCAGGTACACAGCTACACTGGACCAGACAAGAGCTTCCTCTAGCCAGTGTTCTCTCTCCATCAGTGGCCTAAGGCAGCTGCATAAGGCAGAGTTTAAGGTTAGGCCACTGTCTGTTAAGGCTGACAGAGTTCAGCTGTTCTTTTATGAAGTTATCTGGGGAAAGACACACCAGGTTGAGTTGGGCATTTCCCACACACAAGCATGGCAGCATTCCCCATTTCCTGAAGTGCCACAAAAACCACAGTCCCACTGCTTATGCTCCCTTTGCAGTCAGCTGTGTGAGTTTCTGCTAATTATATTAATCATTCTGGGCATTCCCAACCAGTCCTGCAATACGCCAGATGCTTTGCAAACCTGCCTTGATTATGCTTCATGTATGGTACCAGTTTTACTCATCTTAAAAGGCATTAATTAATAATGAATTGAAGTTGCTGGCCTGTTATATATATAAGCAGCATGTGCCCAAAATGGTTACCAGCACATCGGTGGAAGTTACCATAGATAATGATAAGCTACAATTAAAAGCAATCTATTGCTCTGCTGGACTCTGGAACAGTTTGTAATAAAAGATTAATCACTTATTAAAATAGCTACAAGTATTTCATTAACCTTTATGCATTATTTCTAATGGAGCTTGTCTATACTGCAGTCACTGCAGTGACTAAGTGGCAAAAGTACTGAGCAGGATTTAGAGCAGCCCTGCTCTGGCACTGTGTGTGCAAGGCAGCTGCTGTGACTAACAGTGTTGTGAGTGCTTAGTCTCAGTATTTACCCAGCTCTTTGGCCTGGGGTTCTGGCCCTTGCTGAGCTCTGTGCTATTGCAGTACTGCATTTATCAGTACACAAAGAACAGGTTTGGAGCAGAAGTCAGAGCTGTGGTTCCTGTGTGAGCACATTCAGAAGTAACTCTTCACCATGGAGCCCAGCATGACACATCTCTGGCAGAGTCAGGCCAGTCCCTGTGAAGGGCCTATTCCCAGTGCTGGCATCCCAGACTGGATACCCCCTGGCTGCCTTCCTGCAGGCTGCAAAGACATTTTGCCTATGCATAGTGGCCATTCCCTGCAATTCTCCAGTGAGCAGCTGAACTCTTGCCACCTGGTTTCCTTCACATAACAAATCAGATGGGTCTGTTCAGTGGAAAGGAGCTCTCCAAAGATCCTTGGGTGTCTGTGCTCACCTCCCTTTTCTGTGTCACTTGTGCCCCAGCAAAGTGATACTCACCTGAATTGCCTTGTGCCACTTACACCTGGGGAGCTCCATTTAGTGCATTTGTCTTCTGTTGTCAGTTGCATTTGGATGTACACAGACGTATGGAAACTCAGGCAAAATGCTTCCTCTGAGCACATGCTATTAGCTCTGCTGATTACTCCCAGCAGTACTTACCACTGGATAAGAGAGGCTTTCAGAACTGAAGTACTTCAAGGACCGTGTTTCCTTCACAGAAGCTAGTCTGCTCCTTCAACACCCTGCTACTTGAAGCTCTCCCTGCCCATGGCAGCCTATCACAAGCCTGCAGAAACTAAATCAACTCAAAAATGGTGTGTTCAACTGAGAAGTGGTTTTCAGGAATGCTTTTTAAGTGTGTAAAATAACTCCATGGCTTGTTGAAAGCCATCAAAAGGTATGCTTGAGGAATAGTGTTTGGAGACAGCAGAAAATAGCTCTTCATTCCAAAGGATGGCAAAGGGTCTTTAGTTCTCTTTCTCTCCTATGCAAATCTCACCCTTTAATGTGGCTGGTCCTATAGTGATAAAGGACACACCTTCTCCATCAGATGAAAGCAGGATCTCTTTTCTGTGTTCCTTACCATACTTTCTTGGAGCATCAGAGAGTCTGAATTCTTCCTTAACTTCTCAGACTCTGCTGCATGTAAGCCTCAGCATTACATCCCGTTTGGCTCTTGAGCTCTACCACCTCTGACAGAATCATCTGAGATATTGCCTAGTCTGCAGCTTTCTTTTATTCTCATATTAGTGGGACCTATTCACAGAAAGGGACTTCCATTATGCTTGATCTGACAGATATGTGACACGTGGAAACAACAGACTTTGAAACATTCATGCAGCAGTTTTGTAACCTCAGCCAGAGTTCACAAGTTGTACATAGCTAGATTCCCTGAATCACTGCACTCAAATACACTGCTCTTCAGCAAAGCCACTTCTCCTGTGCCTAGATGCAGTTCTTGCCTGCTGATACCCTATGCTTTTGAAGGCTGAAATTTGTCTGATATATCAAAGCTAGAAGAGGAAGAAGCATTTTGCTCACTAAAGTTTGAAATCCCTGTCAGTTAGCTCCTGTGACTTTCAAACCAAACAGAGCCCTTGTATTGCTAGATGTCACTACAGCAATGTAAAGTGATGCTTAAGTATCTGGTATCATTTCACCCCCAGAGCACCAAACAGCCAGGTCCAAGCAGAGGCATTGGGAACCTCTCAGTGAACCTGGGATAAGTTTTCAGATTCTAAAGTCAGCTGATGAGTTTTGTTTTACACAGATCTACCTTAGGTGATATATAATTTATTAGGAACATGTGCACCTTGTTTCCAGTGGGGTATGAGTGTGCTGGAGCTTGTATGGCAGAGTAGTCCTTCCCCGACCCTCTAGTACTAGAGGCATATTCAAAAGCACTGAACACAAAAGCACAAAGTTTGAGAAGCAGCATCACTCACCACAAGAGATAAAACACCAGCCTGACAGGAATAGGTCCAGGAGCATGTGGACTGCTGTAACAGAGGAGCCAAGTGGTCTGTCTGGGTCTATGGGTCTGCTCCAGGGTCCTGCTTTCCATGATCACCACCAGCAGCTGCTAGAGAGAAAAGGGGAAAATGTGTTGCCTACAGTGTAAATTTCCTTCTGTCACTCTGCAGCAGGAGAGCAATTTGTGCTCTGGAGTAGCAAGGTTTAGATATCCAGTCCAGAATGATGTGGTGTTCATAAACTTATTGGTACATGTAGTAACGAGACAATCCAGAGAGAGAAGCCCAATATCTTTTTCACCCTAACTTTTTGACCCAGACAACAATTTTGCTGAATTTGCAGTACAGTTTGCATAAAAAAAGACTCTCCTGTTCTGTTAAAATTCCTGTTTTGCAGTACCTGATCTCTGCAAGACTTGTCATGGTCGTGGAAATTGTTCTAGTGCCAAAAAGGTGAGAGGTTAAGAAAGATGCAGCAGGCAGCAATGATCCTTTCAAGCTTTTCTTTGGTATATGTCTTCTCTGGCACTGGAAAAGGGGTTATCTACTGTGGACATGCTATACAGGGTGTGGAAATGAATGTTCCCTGGAGAGCAAGTGCCTTTCAGTCATGGTATGTACAAACTTTTATCTTATGCTCAATTTGACAAGAAAGCAGTTTCACTAAATTGTCCTTGCATTTGCTCCATCCCACTTGCTGCTTTCAAATGCAGAAAGCATTCCTCCCCTTTTCAAAGATCCAAAGACAAGTCTCAGAAGAGAGCATTCCTGCCCAGGGTTGGATCCAGAGCTCTGCACTTGACTCAGTTAATAATGGGTGTCCCTGAACTCACTGTTTACAGGATGAATGAAATATTTTTCACCCTTTGTTTGCCTCAGTTCTTGGCACTTCTGCAAACACAATGAAAAGCTGAAAAATCTGGAGCTCGCCAAGAACTGTTACTATGAAAACTTAATCTTTCCTCTCTGGTCTGGCAGTCACATGTGTCAAACAATATCTCACATCTGATCTCGGGCAACCCCTGAGCTTTTTCATACAAAATGGTGCAGAGCTGGGGCTCCACATACACATTGTACAAGACTTTCCTCTTGTGCAGTGTCAGAAAGAGTGAGGCACTGCAGCACAGCCCATTCTGCTGCCCACTCTCTCTTCCAGAAGCACACTCTTTTTAAAAACAAATCCTTGGCTGATTTCATCCTTCCAGACCATTTTCCAGTTCATTTCATCCACTGAAGTAATCGTGGTTATTTCAAAAGTGTCTATAAGTATCTGAAACAGTTTTTTGTGTTTCCTACTGCCAGAGCTGGCTTTGAAAGCAAGCAAGCAGGGAAACTGCCCAGGACTCGAGGTCCAAGGCAGGGCTCACTGAGCTAACAGGCAGTATCTGAAGCTCCATTGCATGCAAGTGTGAAGGAATAGTCCATCCCTTGGGCTCTGCTTGAGTCTAACACCTTTCACTCCAGTCTAGTTTGTCCCATGCTGCAGAGTGGTCTTTCATGACAATGCAATTGTCTTCCTATTGTTAAATATTTTGTCTCTCTCCAGCCATATACAAGTTGAGTACAGTTTCCCAAAAAGCACAGTGCTCTATGAGTGTGTCCCTCAAGCTAGATGCTGGGTCCAGTTTTGATGTGCTGAGCACTCATAACTTCTGCTGCAGTCAGGAGGTGCTTCACCTTCCCTGCAAGTTTAGCTCTTCTTGTCCCCATTCCCCAGCACTGAAGTCAACCCCACTGTCTTCCCAAGCACTCCAGCACTCTCAGAAGGTGTCCACTGAAGGCAGCTGGACCGCACAGACTCACACTAGCACTCTGATCTCACCTCTGCCAAGGACACCGTGGGGTTGTTTACATGGGTAGCCAGTGTCTGGCCCATATTAGTGCTTTGAGTATTTAAAATACTGCACACAAGTTGAGCTGAGATCACTTGAATGGGACAGGGATTGTCAGAAAGGCGTTGAGCAAGCAATTGCACACCTTGTCCGTACCCTAAAATGGAGCACCAGCTACTTCACTTCATATTCCTGTTCAAACACCCAAACCATCCGTCACTGGTAATGAGCAGCATGGGGCTGGAACAGACCAGCCTTGACAGGCTGTAACAGGAGCTGTGGACCCAGCTGCATGTGCTGTAAAACTCTCCTTGACACCACCACAGTCTGTTCTCTTGGAGCCCTGGAATGGTTTCAGCATTTCTCAGACAGTATCATATCAAATTACTGAAAGTATTTTCAAAGAGGTGTTTGCTTCCCTAAATTTTGTTTGAGTTAAGAAGAAGTGACAGAGTTGGAGGGAAAGCAAAGCCCATGTGTTCTTGGAAAGAAAAAAGGCCAGGCAACAAAAATGTGACCAACTGGAGAGCAGTGCAGTGAGGATGGCTTTGAAACATCTGCAGCCAGAGAATGAGGGACAGGCACAGAGAAGGAAGGAATGAGGGGAGAAGACAGGTCTCTGCAGATCTCAGCCTATTCTCAGTGTCTTCCATTCACTGCCTTCTCTTACAGAGCCTTATTTATATGCAGCTGAACATAACAGGCAAATAAGGCCAGTGCTGAATAGCTCTGGTGCACTTCCAGCAACAGCATTCTCTCCCTCATCAACAGGTAAGGTCTCCTGGCTGGGAAGAAGAATTAGTCTCCAAGGCTGACATTCTGGTATGTTTTAGGCAGTTCTAAGTAGAAATTGGTGGCAAGAGGAAAAGAGGACTACTTTATTCACTTGTAAGTGCCAGAGCAGAAATTTTTATTTCTTTCTCGGTTCAGGCATGTGTTTGTAGCTTACAGCTAATTAAAATGTTAATTACCTCCAGCAACTGAATGGAAAAATCAGAATTTAATTACCTGTGAGAAAAGACTTGTACATTTCTTAGTTCATTTTGAGATCAACAAATGAAACCACTAAGATTGGTAGCTTTGGTGCGTTTTCATAACAGGAAATGGTAATAACACATTTCTGTCTGTAGGAACTTCCTCTGGGTCCCCTCGTGGCACTAAGGGAACTTTAGGGAGTTGCCTGAAACAGGAACAAAACCTTTGCTGTGGCAGGAAGCCAGCTCCATTCACTGCTGAAAGCTGTTTCAAAGGGAACCCCCAAAAATTGCCTGGCACTTGCCTGAAACAGGAAAGTGAAGGTCTCTGTCCTGCAGTTCTATGCTCCTAACTTAGACACACAAGGGAATTAAAACAGGAAAAGTAGTGTCCTGATTTCCTCTTTTTTTCACACAAAGCAGTGCAGACAATCTTCCTCCAGGACAGAGTAAACCAATCTGATCTTAGACCAAACCTGTCCACACACAGGACCAGGTGCTCTGTACTCATGGGCAGCCTTCCACAAACTCCTGTGGAAAGGCAAATAACACCTCTGGCAGCAAAATGAAAGCAGAACTCATTGGAACCTGTGGCCCTTGGCAGAAGACATCAGGTTACACCGAAGCATCCATACCCCAGCTTTGATCACTCCAGTCTGAAGTTCCAACCACTCTTGTCACCATTCTGCCAGTGGTCTGCAAAAGTGGCTCAGCTGCAGGCAAAGAGCAGCATCAGCTGCATATGAAGTTTTCTATTTCTTTGCTGCTGCTGAAGCACTGACTGCAAGCCATGGTACTGCCTCTTGTTATACAGAGCTTGATGATGCACTACAACTGCACTGTATAGCAGAGTCAGAGCTGCTTAAGTACATGCCATGGGACCTACAGTGCAAAGAGCAGGCAGGGTTTGGACTCTAGATCCCATGCTCAGTGCTCCTGGAGGAGCAGGGCCTGGATGATCCCTGCCAGGATTGTGGTGCTCCAAGAGGCTTGCACAGCAATAGGGAGGTCCCTAATTGATCACTGTTAGCAACTATGAAGTACATATCTCACACAGACATACTGTTAAAATACATCTTTCAAATTTGGAAGAGCAGATCTTGCCATCCTCCCTGCCTCCCTTCCCCCNGAACAAGGCTGTCCTAATAATGTGTCTCTCTAGATTCCTGTCATGCAGCCCTGGTAATATTCAGTGTGATAATGAAGGCAGCAGGGTAGAAAGAAGAGAGAAAATAGCAAACAACCTGGGAATAATGTGGAGTTGCCATGAAGAGTCACAAATTCGCTTACTGAAATTTAGAACAGTTTTATTTTTATTCTGAAGTCCTGCTTATTGTAGCAGAAGTCAGAACATAGAAACAGAACTGCTCAGTGGGGCTCAACACTGAAGGGGCAGCTCAGGTATGGATGAAAAGGTTTGTCCTGGGTACTATGTAAGTTCAAAGATGTTCTTAGCCTACAGATCCAGATGGAATGAGAGGGTACAAACAGCCTCAGGGCTGACATCACCTCATAGCCTCAAGACATTTCCACTTATCTTGGCCTTATCTTAGCACTGAAAATGCAAAGATGACCTCTCCTTTCCATCTGTCCCTGGACAGCACCTGGGCTGCCAGTCACAGAAGAGATCAAGGGGTCAAGACAGCAAGAAAAAATAGCTCCCTCCAGTTTGCTGCAGGACCTCAAGAGGTTAGAGCAGTTGGGAGTGAAAGACAGGAAAGTGAGAGGGGAGCAAAAGAAAGAGGGAGGGTCTGCCTGTAGTGGAAAAGGCTGTGACAGCTCCCTCCCTCCACTCTGGCCTTGGCCTTAGTTCTCTCACACCTGCTGCCACATGCCTGCACTCATTCAGCACCCCCTGCACCCTCATCAGGCTCCTGGCATGACCCCCTGAAAACCCAGCCCTACTCTCCTCAGCAAGCATGCTCTGTGCATTTGTACTGAGCAGTCCATGGCTGCTATAAAACATATGTGCATGTCATATAACAACCCATGAAATGAGGCACCTGGAAAAGGCATCTGGTCCCAAACCTGCAGCCAGGGGTGCAGAAACCCTAGATATCATCCCTCCCAAGACTAAGTGAGAACCTTAGGGAAGACTCTGGAGGAAAGATTTGAGAAAGAAAGGCTGAGGGTTGCCTGGCTTGGAAGCAGTAAAAGATAATTTGCCAGATTGATCATTAAGAGGCAGTGTGAGATTTAGGAGAACTGCCTGAGCTGCTCCTGCTTGTGTCCTGTCTTATTAAAACAAAGTGATGAAGCAGGTCAGAGGCTGGCACTGTGGTTTGCACCAGAGAAGAGCAGAGGAGTTGCTTTGGTTAGATTCCTTTTACAACCAAGCTGTGGGGTGTAAGGGATATGAGGTCCAAAGCAGATACTGCTCTTATTGAACCCACTGGATTTAATACACTCTTCAAACTTATCATGCCGTGGCAAGAACTTGAAGCGGGACCAGGAAGGGATTCATACTTCTCTGTTTCTCTAAAACTTCAATGCACTGGAATCAAGTCAGCTTTCTGTTTTCTGCTGTTTATCTGATGAACTTTAATGATATGCTTTTGGGCACAGCATTCACTTCATCCAGTCAAGGGGGCAAAACTTCATTGTTTAACTGAGCTTAAAGAAGCAAGCCTCTGCTGGTTTCTGCAGAACTCTGTAGACAGATGTTTGTTGATTTGTGAGATGATTTTTTTTTTATCTTGGCTTTTTTTTAATTAGTATTTTTAAGCCTTTCTTAATAGACACAACATTTAATTCACTGTAACTAAAGATACTGGGATCATAGTGAGTTTTCTGTCACTTCCCATAACTCATTTTGATGGGAACCCATTGGATTTTAATGGAAAACTATTAGGTGAACATATTGTGATCATTAATGAACTTGATGTGCAATTATACGGGAAACCACCTAAAGGTAATTAAAACCTATCAAGAACACGAGGGAATAAAGAGAAAGGAAGTTAGTCTTGTTTAAGACAATTAGTGTAGACAATGATCTGAGAACAAAATAAATGATCCCTGATGAAGAAGAGCCGTGTAGGTGGCTACCCTTGAAGATATAGGCCATGCAAACAAGGTTTCTTCAGAAAACCAACAATAACAGTAGTCTGGGGTTTCTATTACAAGTGGTGCTTTGACAGGGAAGTTCAATTTTTTCATTCCTTTGCCCAGCCCTGACATTTTGCTAATCCTCTCCTGGTCTGGGCAGAAGAGCAAGGAATGTCCTGAAACCTCTGTGTTTGTAGATCCAGGCAGAAGGGAGCAAAGGAGTGTTAATCCCTGTTGTTGCAGAGAGGTCTGCTGAGTGACATCATGCCTGGATTGTGCACGCACAATTTTCCCTGTCTGTTCAGGATAGCTGGAGAGGTTGCACACAGCTAACAAAGCAGAGTGGCAATACCCTAAAGGATGAATTCCAGGCATGGCAGTAGCAGAGCTGTGCTCTGCCCGTATTCCAGGGATTAAAAGCAATGTAATTTTTCCTTTAGTCCAGGATTGTTCTGCCCTATTGAAATGCTGCTCAGTGCTAGGGACTACCTAACCATGAAAGGCCTGCATCTCAAACAGCAAGCAAGCTGCAGACTCAGAAAGTGTCCCCACATCACTGATCTGTTCCTCAGAATTAGAAGAAATCTTATTGCTTGCTGACCACTACTCCCTCACTCCAAAGTCATCGGTCTGCTCTGCGTGCCGCTGGTGCAGAAACAGGGAAGGGGAAGTAATTGGCTGGTGGGTGATGTCCACCAAATGTCATTCTTGAACACGTTTGCTTCAGTCCCTATTTACCAGCGTCAACAGCAAGGCTGCTTCCCCATCCACTGGCAAAGGCTTTCGCCAAGATTTTAGAATTCAACAATGAAACAGGCCTGCAACTAAAACATTTATCTGGCAGTTTTCCCTCTTTAAGTCAAAGTGTTATGTTGGCACACTGCGCTGTGGGTGGCGATTTGCCAGAGAAAAGCATGTGTTGGAAAACCTTGCTCAATATTATAGCAATCTCGTGCTCGCAAGCCTTGTACAACTCGAGGAGGAGTTTGCCAGCAGGGCTCACAGCCGTCCTCCCCTCTTCCCAGGGCAGGCATGGAGCAAAGCTCCACAGTCGCCCAGAGCAATTGAAAAATGAGGTGTTTCTGGACACAGCCTGGCACGTTACACGCTGGGATGAGGAGGAACTCGAAGATGGGGGGTGTTGTACAGCGGCTGCCATTAGTGTTTGTCAGCTGGTCAGCAGAAGGCAGCTTTGCAGAGGATGGCAGAGAAAGACACTGCTTTCTATTTTTGAAACACTTCCCTGTGGATCCTTCAGTTTCTTTGGGAGCAGCCCAAATGTTGGACAGCTCTGGTGGGCTTTTTATATGGGGCAGATAATCCTCTCTGAAGCCGAAAGGAAGGCTACAGGGACTTGCCTGTAGTACAGAAAAACATATTGAGGAAGCAGCAGTAACTTAATATGCAAGAGAGGCCTGGATTCAGAAGTCAGTTGCATCATTCATTTAGCAACACTCAAGCCACAGAGCAAGAGCTGGGCCGCCAAGTGTGTGCACTGGGCATTGTGCTCCTGCCAAGTTATAGTTTACGGGAGCCAAGGAATGAGCCAGGACAAAAACAAGAGGATGAAATGAGCACTGCAGAGCCAAGCAAAATCAGGACTCTCTTCCCCCTGTGATCAGCTGACCAGGTATTTGGCCAAGGAATGGGACCAAGAGAACAGGAGCTGTGAACAGCTCTGACCATCCTGCTTTCCCTCTGCCATATCCTTCTGTCCAACTCCATTCCTCTTTTGCTCCCTTCTCCATCCCTGCCACAGCCTCCAGGGCAGGTGTTCACTTAGCAAGTGGCACAGTGGTTCTGTGAATCTCACCAGACAATTGTAAGCTGCACCTCCTCCATATAACCTGATATTTCTCCCTCAGCTATAGTGAGGGACAAAGAATTTTTTTCAGATTCCTCTTTTTAATATAAAGTTCTGCAATACTTTCTGAGACCCTGGTTGTTGCTGTGCTGGAGGCAGAGTTACTGCTGTGATCACCAGCAGTTACAGCCCCACCGGCAAAGTGCAGCTCTATCTTTTAATTCCTTAGTTTAGATTGTGATTTCTCAGTACACTTCAAAAATTAAAGCAACATGGATGCATCCCTCTTCTATGTTCATGCAGCTGTAACCCCAGAATTTGCTTTGAATCACTTGGCTCTAGAAGATAAGGGACAAACAGCTGCCAGTGGTTCTTGGTGCAGTCACAACAGCAGGGATGGGGCATTACAAACCTTTTAGTGAGGCCAAGCTACTCACAGCAGTGTAGCTACAGGAAGCAAACAGCCCAACCTGCTGTGGTTATCACCAAGTGTGGTTAGAGCAAAAGCAATTTCATTTCTATTTAATGAAGTTTCCAAGTAAAGACATTCTGGGTTTTCTAGGATCTTCACCTTGCTCTATTTAAAGCAACCAGCATGGCAAATGTCACACAGGAAATAGCACCACTGGGCAGCTAAAGATCCTGCACAGCAGAGCCTCTCTGAGTTGCTCTCCTGAGTTGCACAGAGCAAATACTGGAATCTAGCACACCTCAGTGGAAGTCAGCAGAAGAGCCCCCTTGTCAGGGCTTTCGTGCGTGGTGCACTTACTGCTCTGGCTATCAGGAAAAGCATGAGCCTCTCAGGCTGGGAGATACTAGAAGGCAACCACCCTGGAAGAAAGGGTCAGAAAACAAAACTTCAGTGAAGCAGGTACTCGAAATACCAGTGTAACCAGAGGAACATCTTACTTCCTCTTAAAAAAAAAAAAAAGAGAGAAAGAGAGAGAGAAAATGTGTGCAGAGCAGAAGGGGAGAAGCATGTGGCTGTGGTTAATACCTCAGCCTTCCATTAAAAAGCCTTTACAATTCTATCTGCTCCACCTCACCAGTGTGAGGATCTGCTGTGGTCTCATACATCTCACCGTGCCCAGTTTGTTTTGAGGGGGAAAAGAATACTAAAAAATCTATTAATGTAGTGCATGTGCCAGTAACGTAACCATCCTGCAAAACACTCCCCTCCTGCCAGAAGTGAATGCAATGGACATGCCTCCAAACCTCCTTAGAATCCTACATGGTTTCTTGTTTGCCCTCCATTTGAACTGAAGCTGTAGATGGGAAAACAAATCCTTTTCTTCCTGCAGTTTTCCTGCCTTTTCTCTCCACGGTGTGGCTGGCCTTGCCCCTGCTGCATCTCAGCAGATTCTTTTGCTGCATGTTCCAGTTGGGACTTTCGACCTTTGGAAGAAAATAGCTGTTCCACCAACAGCAGGTTCTCAGTTCATAACACTCCATTCTCCTTTTCTCTTTCCCCAAACCACCAGCAAAAGCTCCAATTACCTTTTGCTGCTGCCCTTACAAGCCATTTAACCCTCTTCTTACCCTGGGCAAGCTCAGTAACCAGTTTGCTATTGCTTTGTGCCTGTGGTCTCCTCAGCACTACAGATCAGAAGGCCAGAAACAGCAACATTTGAGGTAGGGGATGGGATCTGGAGTGGTTTTTAACCTTTTGCCTTTGTTTTCTATGCCTCTCTTCAGCTCAGCTGCTACAAACAGGGGATGAGAAGGACTTGAAAATGTCCAAGAGAGTGGATAGCATGGGATCCATTGTCCCAGTCCAACATATCACAGAATCACAGAAACATTCTGGTTGGAAAAGACCCTCAGGATCACCAAGTTCAGCCAATATCTCTGCTCTATAGGGTTCACCCTAAACCATATCCCCAAGCACCACATGCAAATGAACACCCAGGGTTAGTGACTCAACCACCTCCCTGGGCAGCCCATTCCAATGCCTGACCACTCTTGCTGTGAAAAAAAAAATTCCTTGTGTCCAGTCTAAACCTACCCATTTGTATTTTGAGGCCATTTCCTCTTGCTCTATCACTATTTATCTCTGAGAAGAGACCAGCACCATGTCCTTTCAGGTAGTTATAGACAGCAATACCTAAATATAAAAAAATCTAAATATTGGTAATTGTCCTTGGATAGATTTATATGATATTTGGTCTTTGCATTCACTAAATTTAATAGAACTATTTCAGACCTGTCACAGTCACTCTGGACTCTCACAGACCCTTCCTGTTCAGTGGGTATCAAACCCCTGTTTCTATCTGTGCACAGCCGCCAGGACTAGTGGCACACTGAGCTGCTGCCTTCCCAAGGCACATGGCTGCCCTGCACCAATATAAGAGAGGGCTTGTGCCTGTATATCACATTAGCACTGTGATAGCCTATTTTCATCCCGATCCTCACACTTACTCCTGGCTCTAAATTGTTCTTTATAAAGAGGTCTGCAGGGACCTTGTTATTTTTATTGCTGTAATAAGGCAGCTCTACAGGAGAGAAGGAAAGTGTTTAGAAAGATAGTAAAGGCCCTGAGGCTGTCTGAATGTCAGGGAAGGCCTGTTGCAGAGGCCAAGCAACTTAGGCTCTTGCCTTGGTCAGCACTAACCAGTCTGGCTTGCAAAATGTGTACCAGGCACTGAAATACAAAGGGTGAAGCTGCCCAACTCGAGGATTAACCTGCACCAGGATCCCTGACCAAGAAAGGAAGTAGAGCAGAGATACACCTCCTTAGACAGTGCTTTGGGGTGGTGCTCCTGCTTTCATCCTCAGGGAACAGCCACCTTCAGCAGCAATGATCTGTACCCTAGGGAAATGCTCAGTAAAAACAAACTACCAGCAGCACATTTATATGTTTGAGGTAACTCAAAGCACAGGCTCATCAGACAGGTGTTACCCAAATTGTGTGCTCAGCAGGCACCAATGTTCTGCAGTCCTGTTACAGGACATGTGGAGCCAGCACTGGCAGCTGGCAGAATGAGCTGGACAATCTTCCCTTCCTTGTTTCACAGGCCTTGCCCAGGGAACTTTTGAGGTATTCCTGGCAGTTTATCTATCTGTTAGGATGATTTCCCTGCCGCTTCTATGTGACAGTTTTTTTTCCCGTGGTAGTCTTATCAGAATTGGACTAGAATGGGCTTGCCCCAAGTGTATGCCTAAATCTCCAGGTGAGAAGCACAGCCACACTGGCATCTTTCTTTGGAAAGAACACACCACACAAGCCTTGCTCTGCACTTGCCACTTTGGGTGATGCGAAATCTGTAATAGCATTACTGCAGGTTGAGGAGTTGTGGTAGACGTGTCCATGATGGGGACTGACCGGGTAAACCTGCTGATGGCTGAGCAAACAATGACACATCATCAGATTTGTCTCTCAAGGCTCCAACAGAAGAGGTTTTCAAAAGACAGATAAGTGTCCTGGTGGACTTAAAGGAGATGAAGTAGCACACTGACATGTGAGAAGTGCCTGTCATTAGAGAGAATCAGTGCACTGGCTGAAATATCTATTGATCCCTTTACTGCTGTTGTCTGATCTGAAAGCAAGTCCTCCAGCATGCATGACAGAAAATCACAGCCTGGATTTAATTTCCAAATCATGCAGTAATAACACAGAGGGAGATAATGCTAAAGGTAGAGCAAGTGTAAGAGACTTCCAGGGTTACAGCTGAAGCACAAACAAACATTAAATAAATTGGGTGACAAGAGCTGTGCCCATCCTCGCTGGAGCCACTCTCGCTGAGCAGAGATGCTCAGAATGCTTTTGACCGAATGTCAAAAAATCACAAAATGCTGTTTCATCAGGACCAGAAGTGCTCCCTGGGAACATGGGCAATGCAGCAAAGCTTGAAATAGGAATATTTCTGAACAATTTGTTCCTGCGTTCTGAAGTCTATACCCCTATATACTTTATTGTTATATATCATCTCTGACACTTTGAAATTATTGCACAGAAACGCTTCGGCATTAGAGAAAGGCAAGGTTTTCATAATGCTATTTTCCAGGGGTTTTCCCAACTGAAATATTTCAGAAGTTTTTGTCCAATGTAGCATTTCAACGGTTTGATTTTTAACACGGTGTAGAACAACCAAAAAACAAACAAACAAACAAAACACCCACAAAAAGACCCCCACCAAAACAAACAAACAAAAAACCAAAAAATTCTGCAATATCAACATTTCTCAGGGGAATCAATAATTTGTATTCTGAAAAACCTTACTGCTGAGAAATTAAAATGTTAGCGGCCTGAGAAGTGATTCATTGCTGCGGCAGCATGAGAATCCACTGCACTACCAGATGAGGCTGTTGTATGATGCTGATACAGAAACTAGAGCTTCAGCAAACCCTTCATCTCCCTGGTGAATAACTGAGCTCAGTAGCTCACAACTGTTTGCTTTATATGCTCCCTTGTTGTTGCCATGAGGCCAAGCACACACATTCAGTTCCCTCGGCATTCCTGCAAGACTTAATACTCATTCCAGGTTCCCTCTTGGCACAGAGAATTTGCTGGCTTGATCCAAAAGTGAAAGCATCTTTTCTTGTCTCAATCCCATTGCTTTGAGCAAAGTGGCAACTCTTTTTTTTCTGAGTGTGCTGGGACTGAAAGAGAGAGCTCTGCACTACACACCTGTGCAACCCACAAAAGCTTGGCCTGGAAGATGTGCAGCAAGAACCATTCTGCCACCATTTTCTCAGTGTTGCTTTTAAGGTCTTACAAGGCAGTGATTGATCTGCCCATTGCAATGGGTTTGACTAACATTTTATTACCTATCCCCACTGAAAGTGTTGTTTGATTTAGGTTCAAAGAGCTCATTATGTAGGGCTTTTTTTTTTCCCCTCTTCTCAGGAAAAAAATGCAATGCAAAATAAGAAAATATCAAATGCTGAGCTAATTACAATTTGCCAGGGTTTGGTTGGTATATGAGTGTGTCTGAGATTTTGCTCATTACCAGTTGTATAATATAATTTCCATTGCACAGTTAATTAGTACCCAAAAAATAACCTAAGGAATTTACACAAGCATAGTTGGAGGACAAGAAATAAATCATTGTGGAATAGATCTGGGGAAAATCCCCAGTGAGGACATTTTCACTATTGAAGTAAAACACTCAGAGGTTTAACTTTCAAAACAGACATTTTGGGAGAAGCTCAGGAACATCTTGAGGACAGCCTCTGTGCTATATTCAGACATTTAAACTCCATCTCATTCCACAGGCTAAGTGCTTTACATAGCTGATGTCAGCAGACCTCCAAGCAAGACCCAGCTCAGGCCTGGGGACTGTGTTTTCCATTGGCTTGGTGGAAGCACCAAAGTGACACTCAGCCTGTCTGAGTGCAGCTGCCTTTCATCACAGTACTTTGTTTCCAAGACTCTCCTTCTTGTAACAGTTCTTTCCAAAGAACTAAAGCTGATTTAAAGAAATTTCAGTTAAGCACTATCACAGGTGGCTCTTCCTTCTACCACCACAGTATTCATCCCAAGACAATGGAAAATGTCATCCATCCTTTGAAGTCAAGAGAGCTACAATAGACAAGTTGACAGATCTGCTCCCTCACAGTCATCCAGGCTCCCTTAGGTTATGTATAGCCACATGAATTACCTTCCCAGCTGTGCAGTGTGGCTGAGAAATAATCATCTTGCTCTTTAAAGGTTCCATCTTGGCTCATGTTGTTCACCGCTGCAGGAATGGGACATACTGAAAAGATGCCACTTGGGTTTGGGGCTTACTACATATGTTGACTTGGTTGAGTCAGTTGAGCTCTTCTGAACCTTGGACTGGAGCTGAAAGGAACAACTCTCTGTGCACTTCTTCTAAACCAGTTCCTTCATTCCTTCTTTCTGCCCTTTTCCATTCAGATGGAAACATGTCCAGTTGTTCTACCTCCAACCAAAGGAGAGAGTAAAATTTACGACGTACATAAGCATACTGTCTGTGAGGCTCTTCCAGAAGCAGGGCAAGAAATAAAGCCTACTGGGATGGATTAAAACCAATGGCCATCCCAGACTGTTTAAAAAGAAGTTAGAGACCAGTAACCAAATATGTTGCCATAAAAAGTATTGCTCTGTCTGGGTCTGTGTTTGCCATCATATCGAAGCCTAGATGTGGTCTCCCATTTCCCTGTATTGGAATTCTTCATTATTCACCACTCCTCCCAAATCTGATGTGATCTGCAAACTAGGAAATCTTGCTTTCTATGTCCTCAGCCAAGTCTTTCATACACTGTAACTATCAGAAAGACCAGGATCCGCCAGTGCAGTCTCCTACAGTACACGCTCCTTTATTAACTTGTCTTTCATCTTGAAAGGCTTCTATTTATGCCTCCTTTCCCCACTCTGCTCCTGTCCTCTGGCCAATTTTCAATCAGTGAGCCAATTCTTCCCCTTTCCAACTCCCCACCTTTAGACATTAACCTCCGACGTGGGACCCTGTCAAACACTGTCTGAAGATCCAAGCCTCTCCTGACTGCTGCTTAGCCTCTTGTCTATGCCGACAGGAGTGTATGTTCTAAAAAAAGAAATTTCCAAAAGTTAGCGAGGCAGAAAAGGTCCTTTTCGGAAACCATACTGGCTATCTTTGGTCAAGCTGTGCGTTTCTCAACAGGCCACCTTTCATCTATTAAAACATTTTCTAAGACTTGTCTTCACCTGAAGGGAAACGAACTTCCCTGCAAGACCCTGGTGCACATCTGGGTCGTTCCTTAAATAATGGTGGGAGGCTGTCCGCTTTCCACCTTTGAGGAATCTCCTGCAAAACACTTCAGCTCTGTGAAGTGCTTGTGAAAACCTTTCCAATTTAGACCCACAGTTCCTTTAACCTCTTTAATAAGAGAGCCATGGAGTAGGGGGTTTGGTACCAACCATCCACTTCACACCCTCCAGCTCCCTGAAAGCTTCGTTTTCTGTGCTCTCTTTTCCTTTGAGGAATAAAGTCTGGTTTCCACCTTTCTACTTACAACTTTGGTCCAGACGGCTCCTCTCTGACTCAGGTGTATTCTCTCTGCCAGTAGCCAAGCCTGATATTTCTACTTGCCTCTTCTCTACTCCATAACCAATAGATTAAAACAAAACTAGCTTCCATCTTTGCAGCCAGCCCTATTCTTCCTGCTGACATGCAGACTCTGCCAGCTTGTTCTCGCCCTGCTCAGCTCCAATGCCAAAATGTCCCCAATTACCAAAGAATCCCATATATCCTGCTCTGTGTGTGATCACTCCTACGCCATTATCTTGCCGCTCAATTCATAGCCTCTGCCTAGAAGCAGCAGTAAACCTGTCTCAATGTGCCACTTTACATCCACATTGCGTCTCCTTGGTCTCCAGAGGAGTGTCTCAGCTCACAGTCACCTTTCTGCTATGCCACTTAGAGAGATATGTGTGTGCATGAGCAGCTTCCTTCCTTGCATCCCAAGGAGATGATGAATATCCTTTTGTTGCTTACATAGCCACATGAGCAGGTATTTTTCCAGGCCACAACGTTGTTCTGCATGATTAGAAAGAGTTGACTTAAACACCTTCAGATGATTGCATGGACTAGTTCCAGTACTATGCATGGAGTGCTTGTAATTTTTTTGTCCACTGCATATTCTTATTGCAGAAAGGAGAGAGAGAAAATCTTACTTTGGTCAGAAGTTCTTGGTTTTGATGGTGCTTAGAAGGAAAGGGTAAAAACATCCACCCTAAATAGTTCACATGTCCAGTAAAAAGACTGAATTCCTCACAGACTGCCAAACCCATCCAGAAAGTACCAAAATAGGGAGAAGTAAAAATCATTCTCCTCTATCTGCCCTACTTTAATGTTCTTCACACTAGCTAAGACAAGGTAATTCTTCACTTCAGCTTGAGCTGTTTCATTTTCTTGGTTTCAGGTCATCCCATGCAGTGATAGTTCCTTCTTAGAAACCCTTCCAATCTACTGAATAAATAATGGTAAAACAGCAATTTTTTCAGGCAACTGGTGGAGAAGACTAAGAACCAAGCTCTTCATGGCACTGTGCCAGGCAGACAGACCAGCTGACAAAGCTCTACACTCTGGACTACCGCGAGCAGCAGCTACATCAGGAGGAAATGGCTGCTCCTCTGGGTTTTCCTCAATTCCTATGAGTCCAAGGGCTCTCCAGATGCACCCACCTGGCCAGGCATTCTCTAGGTGAAGAAAGTAGGTCAGACCTCTCACAGGTGCTTGCTTGGCTGCGTCTTATGGCCTTGCTGAGCAAAAGTGGCAGGAAAGGCCAGAAAGGCAGAGCCAGCACTGCCCAGCACTGCCCAGCACCATACTGGCAGCCAGTGGTGCAGCCAGGGACAGGGTAATTCGTCTCATCTGGTCTGACACTCTGGCTGCAAGGTCATCTACCACTTCCAGCTCCAAGCCCTTACTGTAGCAAACTCTCAACATGTCCTCTGGACTCCCCTTCCCCCTCCCCACAAAGATAGCCAAGGTCACATTTGCTGAGTTTCAGGCTCCAGAGAAGCTTTGTTTGTTTCAGACAAGCCAAGGGGAGCAGACAAGAGAGAGTCAGTCAGTGTTATCACAACTAATGCAGCTCATTAGAATTGTTTTAAACTCCGAAAGCAAATGAATATCTAATGAGATTTCCCCCCAGGTGTAATTAGCAATAAGCTTTACATTGCTCTAAAAATACCCTCCGATTTTTTGAAAAACTAAATGCAGATAACTGGAAGCTCTAGTTATACTTAATGAACTGAACAAAGCACACTGAAAACTAAGAATATTTTAATTGTGTTTATTTAGCCTTCAGCAAAGGATCCAAGACATTTTCCTAATCACCAAATTAATTCCAAATGCTTCTTTGTAAGTTGTCCAGCTATGCAATGTCGATGCTGATCATACACAGTGGGCTACGTCCTGACTGGACAGTCCATTACTAACCAATGCATTATTCAAGAAACTGAAGCCATCTCCTCACCAAGCTTTCCCTCTCCCTTCTTCCTCCCATAGGCTGTGTACTTTACATAGAGTTTAGAAACTCTGTGGTTCTGGTTAGGGAAGATAATGATGAGATGGCTTTTTTGGCCATATTTGCCCCACAGAGAATGGAGAGGAAAACACTCATTTTCTTTAAAATCCTCAAGAATTACTAAAAGTAGGTAGTGCCTTTCACATTCTCACTTCAAATCAATTGGCAGGTTGACTTCGCATCACTGAGTGTCCCAAATGATCAATTTATTTTGGCAGCTATCAGCCACAGCTGTTTAAAACTCTGACCTTTCAAGGTAAAGAAGATACAGCAGGCATCATCTTCCCCTAGAAGTGTTTAGGACTCAATCCTGGGTTTGATTAAATCAGAAAAACATCAGCAACCATGTCATGGTTTCTGTGCCTCTGGTGATTGCTGCCAGGCTTTTGTAGATGTAGAACGAGGTGGCCTGTGTCATAAGTACCAATTTCAATAGGTACCTTCAGCCTGCCTTTGTCCCCAGCTGCTGCTAACAAGTAGCATAAAAAAAAATCACAGGACGGGATGGAATTGAGGGTCCAGTCCTGCAGCCTCTCCCACACACCACTGCAAAGGAACATCTCAGTGCAGCATGCATGTCCCCACGCATCTGCCGTAGACGAAGGGACCTGCACAGCTTCCTGCTTCAGCTTCATCAGCTGCAAAAGGTGGTTTGGGAGTCCCATGTGCCACTCAACAATCCAAAATCAAGCAGTGACTCATGTTGGTACGTGGTTGGACCCTTGACTTTCAACCAGGGCCTTGCTGGGTCTGCTCACTAGGGCCATCCTGGCACAAAGCATCTGTATCACCTAGACCACTGCAAGTCAGAAAAGCAAGTGCAGAGGGTGGGCATGGTTCCTGTCTCCTTCCTGAACATCCCTACTGCACTGAGGTTTGTTTAATTCAATGCCAACCACTAGAAGAAGGAGCAAGCAGAGTAATGCTAACAGAACTTGAGTCAAAGAAACAAATTCATAGAATAGAAGCTGTGAAGAGACCTCTCCTGTGATTTGTCAGTATTGTTCTCTCAGTCCCTTAAACTGTTCTAATCTTCCATCACAGATGACAGGACTGCTGCTTCTTCATAGACAATGTGTTCACAGCTTCATTCCTTGAATAAGCATTAAAGAGCAGGACACAAGAAGGGACCACGGCAACTCTCCCTTCTACTTCTGCTAATTGTGCCCCACAAGTAGCCCCTGGAGCCCCAGCTCGGGCCAGGGTGCAGCCTTGGCTTCACAAGATCCAGGTAGTCAGATCCCATTGACGTCCTTTGTGTCTCCACGCCTAGCGTGGCGGCTTCCTCTGAAGCATTGCAAAGGAGAGTTAATTAATTCTGATCCCTCCTAATAGTCTTCTAGGTCACAAATTGGTGATTCAGCTTCATTAATTTGATTTCTAACATTTCATCCTTTGCACTCTCTGCCCGATTAGCTTCTTGAAATTTAGTTTCAGTAAATGGGATGAGCAAGGCAGAAACTTCCAAAGAGATTTTCCTCACTGGCATTTGGAGGACAAGCCACAGCGCAGACCTCTTGGACTTGCAGCCAGGGCGCGGTCATCTCAATTTTGCAAACTTCTTGCTGACAGGGCTGGTGAGGCCAGGCTGCAGGCTGAGTCACTTTGCAAAGGAACCATTGATTCTGCTTTCACACAGGCCTCAATCAAGCAAAGCACCAGTGCAAATTGCACGTGGAGTAAGACTAGCAGAGGAGGAAAATCAGGCCACGAAATAGCTGACAAGAACAAAGAATTAATTTTTCTGATAGTGGTTCTAAATAAAAGCTGCTGCTGATTTGTAGGTGCGCATAAGCAGAGATTACAGGTGCGGAGAAGTTCTCTGTTCTTCCGGGCATCTACATGTGTGATGTCAGGAAACAAAGCAAACCATGTCAGCTGGAGTCTGGGGGAATAAGAACACTATGAACCACTGAATGCTCTTCCTTTGTCTTACCTCGTTTTTAGACAGGTCATTGCTACGAGAGCTCCTGGAAGTGAATATTGCAGGCGGAGGAAGTGAATACATCATTCTGTGTCTGGGTTCTGGGTTGGGGCTAAAAATTAAAAGAAATTTTTTTAAGTGAACCATAGATCATTGTGAGCTATTTCTGGGTTTCAGATGAGGAGACTGTAACATGACATGCTCATATCTGTGTCTCATGATAGGAGTCTTTATTGCATCCCACTGTACAGCATACTTTTCCCAATGGAACCACCAAGTCCTTCCCAGAGAATAAGTTTCAGTGTACTTATGCATGCCCACAAAAATCATTATTTTGGCTGGGCAGGGAAGAGGGCAGGAATCATGTCAGTTGTACTCAAAAAGCAGCATGTCATTCTGCAACACTGCAAGTTTCAAGAGAGGGTCCAAGAAAAACTAGAAAATGTTCTGTGGTCTGTGTTGATCCAGGCAGAAAATTGTACCTTTTGTCTCCATACAGATTACCGAGGAACATCATCTTCTAGCTGAATTAACACCAAAACTCCTTGTGAATCTCAGCCCAAGCCACGGTTTTGAGCCAGGTTTGAATCAGAGATGTGCATGTGATTTTGCCACAAAACCACAAGGCAAGGCAAGTTTGGGGATATTCTGTCAAACCTATGCCAAAGTTTCTCACAGCAGAGTAACGTGAAAGCAGGCTGGTCCCACCTGGCATGTGGGTTTCACTGCAAACACATCACAGAGTTGGAGCTGCAAAAGGAAACAGATTTCTGAGGCCAAAGGAAATCTTAGGGTGAAACTATTTTCTAGGAAATGAGCTGAAACACGCAGATGTAGACCCAGGGCAGCACAACCTGAGAGAGAAAACAAACCTACAGCTGTGGCTGGAAAATAAACCTGCCCTGTTGGCAGCACAGCTTTTCACATCACAGGAGCCAATGAAAAAGTGCTTGAGTGTTCTCACTGCTCAGACATGTGCAACCTGGACCCTTCGCTGGGCTTATTGTTCCCTTGCAAAAGGCCCATTTATAGCAAGCCCAGCAAGCCTGAGAGGGGAAGGAGGACAATGGCAAACTTGCCCATTCAGCAGCAGAGGCCTAGGAAATATTTGCTACTCCAGGAGAGCAGCAGAGGCGCCTTTTGAAAGCTCTCTTTGCTGGGAGCTGAGTGACAGCTGAATCACAGTGCTGCTTTCCAAGAGCCAGACCTCAGTAGCACTGCCAAGAGTGGCCCGTTGTATTCAGAGCCCCGACACAGCTGCAGTTACTGGGAGGTCCTGCCATTGTCCTCCCCCATCAGAAAGATGTTTCTGTCCCCCCTTTATAGACCTCCATCACTGCCCAGTACAGGCAGGCTGAATGAAAATGTCAGCAGCAAGCATGGAGCAGATGTGAAGGGACCATGCTCTCTGACCTGGATTCACCCATCACGTGGGCTAACACTGCTAGATTGAGAATGGCTTTAGAAGACAACTTCAGGGGGATGGGATGATGCCATTTGAAACAGCGTGAATGTGGGGCACAGATCTGACTAACTCAGGAATGGTGCTTCAGGGTCGGCTGAAAGAAATTCTTCCAGGGAGACATCCGGGAAGAGATGATCACTCAAAGACTTTAGCAGGATTTGTGCACTCAGAGTGTATTGAAAACTCTCCCCATCTAACCCCACTCTTAATTTCCACATAGTGCATACTCTCCACAATTACTACATCACTTTTTAACAGTGTCTGTAGCCTTCAAGGCCAAGCTTTCTTAGAAATAAAACCAATAAAACACAAAAGTTTCAGAAAGCATTACTAATACAATGTCTCCAGAAAGTAAAGAAAACAGTCTGTGGTATCATTCTGTCTGCAGAATAGCAAAATGAAATTTATTCCAAATAAAAATAAATAAATAAAAGATAACTAGTGTAGCTTCACAGTCCAAAGTAAATAAGATGCAGGGGGGAAAAAAAAAACCCAGAACTGAGTAAACTAACACAAAAAAGCCACTCATGTTCAAAACAAATTTTAAGCAAATATTGTCCCCATTACGTTTGTGACACTTCTGCAGCGAGTGCTAGAACTGCAATTCATTAGCCCAGTGCTCACGTTGAGATCTTACATATTCATCCAAAGTGCATCCAACCGTCTGACTATACAAAGATCCAGAACATGCCCCAGCTCCAGCACGCACTGCCCCAGCAGCAAGCACACACCACCACGCCACTTACAGGACTACCCACGCCTGCAGCTAGCATATGGGCACAGATTTCCAGCATCTGAAGAAAGGCCCAAACAACACAATTGATAGTTGGGCAAGAAAAGGAAAGGAAGGTGAAAAGACTTGGGAGGTCTGTCAACAGGGCAAGCAGTGTGGTCCAGGGGGGATTTTACTTCATTTGGGAAACAACAGGACACTCACGGAAAGGACTGTGCTCCTGGGGATAGTACAGGAGAGCAGCTGCTTTACACTGTCAGCCAGATCAGAGACAATCCTGCATCCAAGGGCTGGATGTGAGCCAGGTGTGCTAAATGACTACAGAGATACCTAAGATACAGGGATGGTAATCTCTCACCAGGTTTGAAATGCAGATGAGGGTCTGCAGAAAGGGCAGCAACACAAATATCTTGGAGCTGAGAAAAGCCGACTTTGAAGGGAAATGAGACAAAGCTGAAGGAAATTGGCTGGGGTTCAATAAAGCCTGACAAATGCACAATGGAAGGGGTTTAATGCAGTCAGAAAGTAATTACATTATAATAATTCTACTTTGCAGCATTTTTTGCATCATCAGAATTTTTCCCATATTCTCTCTCTCTCAGGAGCAGAAGCCAGAACTTGACATAGGAAAAGTCCTGCAAGAAACCTCCTGTGCCAAAGTACTAAACACATAGGGTCTGCAGGGTCTGCCATTCCCCTCAGCCAAGAAAGAAGTGCTGGCATGAGAAGAAGCAGGCGCAGCAGAGTGAGAGCAGGTGGTGGTGGGACGTCAGGAAAGGCGGCAGTTTGTACCTGCCACTTCAAGTGCTGTCAGGTGTGCAGGCAGGAGCAATAGCTGCTCCACTCAAAGAGCTCCTGGGTAGAAGGTCAGTGCTGTGAGTGACAGAATAAAACCAGAGGGACAGAGCAACTTCTTACCCACACTTCAAACCAAGCAATGTGCCAGTACAGACGGCACAATGGGGCCATTGAAACCAGAGAGTGATAATGGGAGAGGAGGCGGCACTACACAGCTTAAAACCAAAGCAGATTCTTCCCAGAACAGGCTCCCAGAGGCATTACAAACTGAAGGGAAAAACAAGAGGGTAAAAATAGATTCAACTCTGATCCACAATAATTGCACAACAGGGATAACAGGGATCTCAGAGGTGGAGATCATAAAGCGGCAGAGTTTTAAAAGTTAAAACTGAGCACCAAGAATTAAAGCAGACATTGATGAATCTGGAAACTACAGTCTAAAATACTAATTCAGCACTGGGCTGGCTAAGACCTTTTGCTGAGTGCAAGAAAGAGCCCTCCCAGGATTCCTTCTGCCTTGACAAAGAGGGCTCCTTGCTAGGAAAGTGGGGTACGTGCAGTTTATACAGCCACTAAACCCCAAGGAGAGGCAAAAGCATTCTTCTCCTGACCCTGGCTGTAAACAGAGCAGATACGAAGCGTTCACCTCCATCTTCTCACCATCTGTGTAGTTATCCTGATGAACTACAGTGCTTTCCAACCCAGCAGGATTTTTCCATCTCTCAGTTCTAAGGGGAGCTTATACTGAACAAATGGCTTGTGCTCCAACTTTAAAGGCTTGCTCTTCCCATGTATCTGTCTTTGTTCTGGTTTTATCTGCCTCAGAAGGCAAGGTAATTTTGACTAACACAGAGTAATTAAAATGAGAGACTTGAGTCTTAAACAACTAACATTAAAACTTCTTCCAAGTTACTGACTCCTAAATAGGTTAGACACATTGATGAAGAGGGTTGAAAAATGAGCCCGAGCAGCCCATGGGGCTCGGCATGTGCACATGCAGGCACACGGAGGGATGCAGAGAGATTGGCACCATTCCACAGACTGGGAGTGTCCATCGAACTCCAGCCTCAGGGACAAGCTCTGCCAGCACAGTTTCTGGTCATGATCTCTTCTCCCACATCTCACCAAAAAATTGCAAGCTCCTTCAGCCTCCCAGTGGAGGACAGACCATTGCCATAGAGCCTGGGCAAGTGCTAGGTGTACCTCATTTTATCCGAGCAAGCTCAGAACAGTGAACATTGCCAGTTTCATGTGCTAAAATGTAATGACTCATTCTTCCCCACCAAATGGATCATGTGATAGAGGAGAGATACACTTGGGTTTCTTTTTCTTTGCTTTCTGGTTTCTGATCCATTAGGCTGTGTTCATTTTATGTTTTTAAAAGTTCTTGCATAACCACAAAGCTTAGAAATATCTCTTCTAATAGGAGAGTCAAATTGTACAAAAATCCACTTCTTTCAGCATCTGGAAGAAAAAAAATCCCACCAAATACTGCAGAACTTAGTCACACTACCAACAGCACAACAGTGAGTCCTCTACCAGCAATCACAGCCTTGTTCCCAAGGATCATTCTGCCTCAAGAATGATTAGGCAAAGTCAGAGAGCAAACATTGCTCATGCTCTCACTGCTGCCTCTGTCCAACCCCCTGAAGAACAGAAGCATGTCCTTTCCAGACTGACAGTCCTCTCACACTTAACATATCTCAAATAGTGCATGTGATTGTACCAACTGGTGGTGCCTTCTACACCAGTCCTTGGTTCGTGACCGTACCACACTTCAGGAACAGCTTAGAAAACCTCTTTCTAACAACACTCTTCTTTTTGAAAAGGGGAAAAAAGAAGTTAAACTTTCCCTCCTGTCAAAAGTATTGACTATTGTTTTCATGTAACAAAGCCAAGTAAAAGAAAGGTAGCAACAACTAATGCAACAGGACAGGGCTAGGGAACTGTGGTAGCCATTGCTGGAAGTTCTCACCAGAGTGCCAGTAATTAAAGGGAATCTCAAATCTCCAGTCATTTACAGCAGGAACACAGGAACATTCTTCTGCTGAAGAATGGGGTACACTGTCTCTCTCAGTGTCACACTATATTTATATGTACCTCAGAGCAGAGGCATCTGTCATTTTTCTATGATTAACACATTTCTAATGGGATCCAGACAAGTCTGATGGGGAGACAGGGTCTGGAGGGAAATGAGGTGGTTTTGATTCAGTCCCTGGCTTCCATCAGAATGTTGTGGTCTGCTTAGAATGTCTGCGGACATCCATTTTACAACACACTCAAAAATCCCCAGGGGTTTTAACCCCTGGTTTGCAGCAGGACCAAAGTACAAACTTGTGTAGCCAGACTGCCAGTGACAAGTAGGCACCTCTGCAATGACAGCTTTAGTGGCTGGACAAGACAGGGCAGAGCAGTGCCACTGGAATGCAGTGCAGACTCCACCACCTTGTTCAGCTTTCGGAGATCTTTGTCCTTGATGTCTTGGGAATCTGCACGCAGCAGGAATGGCCAAGCCACTTCCTGAGTCACCCGTTGCTATTGCCTGCATGAGTTAAATATGTCTTGGAAGTCTCCCACTCCAGTGCTAACCCTGATCAGCCATCAGCCCTGCCTTGATGCCATCTGATAGGCTTCCAGCACTAGGTGGTCTGGCTGTAGGCACAAACACAACCACAAAGACAGTAAAATGTGGGCACAGACACATGGCTTTTTTCATGTCCACCAGATTATAACTAAAAATATTTCAACAGCTGTTTCTTTTTGCTGCAGGGGAAGGCAGGGAAAGGGAAGCACATGGCCCAAGTTATTATCTCAAGTATATTTGCCTTAATGTTGTTCATAAAAGGAACAGACACTAACTATGTGGCAAAAAATCTACGTCCTGTGTGGATTGAAGCTTAGCAAGATCCTCTTCCCATCTACAAGTAATTCTCAAGCAACTGTTTCATTAAAGAGACTTTGAAAGCACCTGAACAGTCACTTCACTGCCCAGTGTAATGGGTGAATTACTAGTTCCTGACAGATTCTTTTCTCATCCTCTGAAGAACAACTGTTACTGAAAAGGCACAACCAGTAGGGAAGGTCCAGAGCCTCTGCCTCCACCTCCCAGAAGATGCTGAGATGAAAGGGCCCCTCACATTGCATTTGCTTCACCACACTGCGTAGGCTTCTGGCAAGAGAAGGCACTGACATCTCTGTGCCCAGAGGTGCCCTTTGGGCCTCTCTACTCACTCCACAAACCCCATGCTGCCTCAGATCAGATGCTGGGTATTTGCTCTACCAGGAGATTTTTACAAGAGCTTTAGACCAGTCTCCTGAAAGCAAACCCTTGGCTTTGCTGCTTGCTTTAGGCTCCAGTGCAGTTACCCTGGAGGAAATGTTTCCTTCATGCTGATTCCTGGTGTGATAGTGATACAGCAAGGCAGCATCCTCTGTATTTTAACTGGCTACTAAATATTTCAAATGCATCAGGCTCACAGTTCAAGTATTAGAAGCAGCCCTGTCCCACAACAACAAAGCTACTCCTGCCTGTACAGAGCAATGGTTTGTGCCTTTCAATGTGAGCACAGGAAAGAACAGTAGCAGAGTGTCACCATTCTTAGCTAATTTGGCACTTCAAGCAAGAATGGGGCTTTTATCTCTTCCTTTTCATTATAACATGGTGAGACAAACATTAGGTATCAATAAGCAACTAAGCTGGCTACAGAGGACAAACAAATAATTGCAGACGGTTGCTTGCTAAGTGATAAGCCTTTTTGGGCTCGATCACCACCTGTAGGCAAGCTTTGATTCGTACATGAGATCATGGAAGAGTAAGTCAGGCACAAAGCAGATGTGCACAGGAGAGTAGTACCTCGTTTCTGCTGGTGCCTGGGACAGCAAATACAGGCAAGTGCAACTCCTCTAAACCGCCAGTGGGGAAAGAATGGGAGGTAAGTGCTGCACTGCTTTCTGTGCTTGCTTTTTTTTTTCCCCCTGCCCAAATTAGTATCTGTTCTTTGCACAGGGGCTTCTCTCTCTTCCCACCCAAGTACACACACTGCACAATGTGTGGCATCTCCAGTGCAATGGCTGCTCCAAATAAGGTATCTCATGTTACCTCCCTCTGCAGAAGGCACTAGAGCTGAGGTCTTTCTCACTTGCCTGTACACACAAGAATATATCAAAGTGTCAGCCTGAGAAACATTTCTTTGGGACAGGAAACGTAGGCAGTGGTGGCAACGCAGCATCTTTATTCTCATTCACAAAGCCAGGTCAAAACAGAGAAAAGCAACTTGAACCATAACCTGCTGAGTATGTACAACGTGGAGAATTCAGTTCAGCCTCAGGAAAGAGCAGCCAGGCTGAGCCTCTGCTAAGACAACGAAGAAAACCTGAGTGCTTCGGCCCTTGCACAGCAGGACTGTGTATGGAGCTGGCTCCCACTTCTAGAGGGCTGAACCTGACACAGATGCTTCCGAACTCCAGATTTCAGACTCTTTGGCCTGACAGAATGCTTCACCTTTAAGCAAAGCTTAAATGTCAGGTAGCTGATAAGGCGAAGGGCAGCAGAGCTGTGAGCTGCACCCAGCGCAGCCGAAGATGAAGCCAGCGACATGTCTGTCAGTTTTTGCTGTCGCTGTCTCCAGCCCAGCCTGTGCAACAGGAAAACCTAACCCGCAGCCAGTTCGAGCAGGGGGATCACTGGGACTTTATTAGAAGCACGGTAGCCACTAGATGGCAAACTCCCAGCCGGAACGGAGTACTGACCGTAACAGCCTCCAACGCTCTCAAACCAAGGGTGCGAAAAGCCGAGGAGAGGGAGAACACCAAACACCGCCAGGCCCTTCAGCAGGCTCCATTTCTTCCTGTATTTCCACCCCATCACTCTGCCGCACCAAGACGGGCCACAAACAGCTTGCTGTCAACAGCACAAACCATCTCCTGCTATTAATGTGCGGTCCCGAACATCCCAGGCACAGTTATGGCAGAAGGGGCAAAACAAAATTCCAACACATCCACTAAAAAACGTATTGCTTAAGACAGAAAAAAACCCTGCAGCCTGGAAAGACGATGGCTAAAGGAGCCCAGATTGCAGATGATGTATTATTCATTGTTCTCATCATTGTAAGCCTCCAGCCAATCTAGCTTGTTCAGCCTGAGCTGCAGGAAAGGTGGGGCCACTATGTAAATGAGAAATATCTTGCAAATTACTCTCAGATATTAGCTGCATGTCTATGAAAAGAACTGAATTGCATGGTAGCCAAAGCTCTACACAAGCAATCATCTTTGTCTTGCAAAGTGGCCATTTGTATTTTATGTCAGCCTGTTATTACCCTGAATCAGTTCTCCAGCAAAGATCAAAGCTAGCCTGGGTAAAGCAGTCCTCACTCATTACAGGATGATAATTTTTCTAAGTAGGAGTCCTTTCCAGGAGCTGGGGTCACAGCAATGGGCACTGTTATGTGCCTGAAAAGCTGGGTCACACTGAGCCAAAATTTCTACAAAGATCTTGAAGGCAGCTGCCTGCCTCCACATCCAGAGAGACTGGATATTCAGAATTGCTGTGCATCTATGAAAATACAAGGGCAGAAATGTGATGGTAATTTTACAGAAAGATCAAATTTTATCATGGGGAAATATCCCTTACCTCATCAATACCAGGAAATGTAAAATCTTTTGTGTCAAAATGTTTTTAACGTTGGTGATTTTGCCATGCTACTGTACTGGGCAAGACAAAGTCTCAACACAGAGCTGATCAAAACAATTTTCAATTTTACACCCATTTGGGAAGTTCATTTTCCCCAGTAGGAGAGTTGTTTGCTGACCTAAAAGTGGCAGCAGTGCAGTGTACCCAGATGCAAATACTCTTTCATCCACTTACATTAGGAATGTCAGGAAAGAATAAACCCACAATCCCCCAGGCACTACTGAAATAATTTGCCTCACCTAATGATGCTATTTCTTGCCCCTCAGCAAATTCAGCCTCAATATCTAAATGTCGTGGATCCTACCATCCCCTGATTTTTGTACACTCAGAGCCGTTCAGCAGAATCCCAGACTCCACTTCCATACAACTTATCAGTAAATTCTGCACCATCAGTTCTGAGTTACAGTAAGTCCATCAGAACTATGGATCACCAAAATTGTGGTGTTATCTTGCTCAGGAAACTCACAATAAGCATCTGCTCCCTCCAGAGAAAGATGTATTCATTGACCCACTTTCCAAGAACCCAAAACAAGGCACTCTGAGGACTATTCATGGCTCCTCCGTATACATACACTCTTTTTGCTCTGCCTTTTTCAGTTTCACAGATTTACACAAGCTGGATACATTGCTCCTGAAAAGGTATTCTGCAACCTTAAGCAACAAAACATTGCTCCCTTTTCCTGTTCTGGTTCTGCTGCTTCCCTAATTTCACACCCACTCCTTTAAAGTGTTGACACATCTCACAAGTGCGTCCATTATGACCAATATACTTGATCAGTATGTTTTGAACCTGCACACTGCACTTGCCCATTTAATGAGCAATATTTTAGACATTGTCCAAACTTCCTGTCACCAGCATTAGCCAACACACAAGCAATCCAGACAGACTCTTTTGTTTCGAGCAGCTGTGCTGTAAAACAGGCTGAGTGTCTTTGCGGCCACAAACTGCTCTCCAAGGTCTCCCCATCCCGAGTCTGCCATATGTTGCTCCTGTAGTTTGTACGAACTCTTTCATTTCCTCTCTACCCTGTTGCATTTCATCAGGTTAAACTATCAGCAGACACCAGCATCCAGAAGCCTGGCTGTTGGTAGTGTGCTGGGTGCTCTGCTCTGTTTTGCAAAGGGCACACAGTCTTCCAGTGAAGTTCCTTACATGGCCTCTCACTCAGCTCATTGTTTTTGAGGTTTCTCAGCCTTGCAGCTTGTCTAAGGGAATCCTTTCATGATCATTGGAGCCCGCTCCACTGGAACACTGTGAGCACTGGAGAGGTCACATTCAAAGCAGTCTGACAGGCAGCCCCACTATCTGTGGATATTCTCAACTGTAATAGTCTCTTGCTATCTGAAACATTGCACCAACAGTCACTGTAGTGAGCTCAATGCAGAGGCACAGCGTGTTTGACTGGCAGCACTGCACTTTCTGCACCTGCATTGTGCAGCACTTGCAGACGGATTTCTGTCTGGACAGGGCTGTGAGATCTGTCCCCTGGCCGTGACCCAGCTGGCTGCACTCCGCACTCACCAGAATTTAGTAGAGACCAACCCCACTGCCAGAGACACTGCTGTGGTGAAGTCAGTGGAGCTCAGTTGAAATGCCACTTCTCCAGTTATCACAGGGACTCACTCTCACTCTCCTTCTCCCTCTCCCTCCCCCTGGGGGACAGCACATTTTCCACTCTCTGAATGATTTTACCAAGCTGCAAGCATCAGCAGCACTAAATTCTACTCTCTTTTGGGTAGGAGCCAAGGCTGTGAATGTAAAGCCCAGGACGTGATTTCCTGCCCCTGCTGGAAAAGGAAGCTACAGTCCAAAAGGTAGAGAAAGAACTATTAATCCTAGAACAACCATTTTAATGTTGATCACCACTTGATGCAGCCACAGCAGCACCAGTTCAATTCAAACAGAACCTGTAATGTGCTGGACGTGCAGGACTCCTCATATGTAAAACATGATACCAGATCCGGGTGCTAAGAGGAGGAATTACTATTCACAGGCCTCTGGGGAAAGGTGCCTCTAGGACCATTGCTCTTCTGACAGAACTCTCCAATCCAGAAAACAGTAGAAAACCATAAAAAAACTAATGGCAGATTCTCTGCAGACTCTCCTGCAGTTCTGCTTTTTACTGTATATATGAGCCGATTAGCAGCAAGGTGCTGGGCTTCTTGGGAAGGGAACAGCTTATGGTGTGAAAAGAAAACTAAAGTACAACCCCAGCAGGTTTGCTCCTGCACAGGCTTTAAAAAGAGATGGAGAAATAAGCAGTGCTATTGAGGTAGCACAGAGATGGGTTGTACAATTCCAGTAGCTACTGCCTGCTTAAGCACAATGAAAAAGGATGAATAGAAGCCCTAATGTGGCTGACTCAACCTCATTACCCAACAGCCTAAAACGGGGAGGGGTTCTTCTGAAGAGATCAGAAAATATATTTTTAGATGACTTAAGGTGTGAGTCTGTACGGATTATGCAGCCCAGGCCACCAGTGCACATTATTTTCCATCTGTGTGACTGTAAGAACTCTCCCCTGTGCAGAGCTCAACAACTACTTTTGTTTTCAGTGTCTGCAACCATTTGCCGCAGACTGACAGACATGCTTGTGCAGACACACACCCCCCATGCTATCATGGGGACCTGCCTTCTGTTCTTTCCCACTACAGTTTCCCTCAGCCTAAAATAAAAGCATGTTATGCTGTGCCCTTTGTGCAAGAAAACATAACACATGAGTGTTTATTTGCCTGTGAACACCATAATCTTCATAGCTCGATCTTAAACCCCTTCACACTTATTTTCACTGCCTAGTTCAATCGAGCTCAGAAATTCCAGCATATCTTGAGAGAGTGCTGAACAGCTGCACACTAGCCAAGGGATCACATTCCCATAGATGGTGTTAGAGTCCAAAGCCCTTCGTGTTTGTGGGATATGTACAGATCAAATGAGAAGTTACACTATCTGGGAACAAAGTTTCACAACCTTCTTTCGTTTTAAAGTTCTTCAATCCAATCCCAGTCAACCAGAAACTGGTATTTTACAGAGGTAATTCACATCATCAGCAGTTAGCTTTCACCAGAGCCCATCTTCCATGGAAATTCTGGTATGTCCAAACTTTGTAGCATCTCCACTGACTGACTGATTGAGAGAAAGGTTTGAAGTAGAGTTCTCAGCACTAATCTGACAGTGTCCAGAGAAATACATTAGGCTAGACAGTGGTCAAAGGTGGGGGTTAGGAGCAAGGACCCCTAATCTTCAGATCTGCTCAGTATTGTTACTCATGCCTTGCCAAATTTCCTACTCCCTTTACAGGCTATCAGAGACATGCAGTGAATGTACTGGGTGGGGCAGGAGGAGATGCACATCTTTGTCTCTTGCAGGCATTATCTGCTATGGCCTGTGCTCAACATCATGCAGCAAAGGTAGGGCTGACAGCCTTGCCACCATCACCCCTCAGCTGCCTCCAGCTCACAGCTCAGCACCAGTGTGAGTGGCCAGTCCCAGAACAGCCAATAACCACAGAGTTTGCTCATGAAAAGGAAATGGATGGTGCTGAACATAGCAGCTTGGTCTTGCTTGTGATTAGAAGCACCAGAAAGGTCCAGAAAGACCAAAAACTGTAGGGCCACAGCAGCTGTTTGACCAAAAACTGCTTCCAGGTACATACTGCTATGCTCAATAATGATCCAGAATTCCAGAGTTTCAGAACAATGTCTCAGAGGCAGCAATCTTCCAAATGTTGCAGTCAGAGGATGCACAAAACTTAGAAAAACCATTCCTTTATATGATGGGTATTGCAGAAAGCAGGTGTGCAAGACCTCAGATACCCAGACTTTGGACAGGCACAAGTGTATATTCAGAAGCAGAAGCAGCTTGTTCAAAACCTCTGCCTGAAGAGATGAACTCTGGAGTAATTTTTCATTATTTTTAACCAAAGCTCAAGAGCTGCCTGGCAAGCACACATTCTGGATTGCAAGGCCAGCACAAGGTTTTATTGTCTCGATGTGACTGAGAGGCTACTCTGACTCCCATAGGATCACTGTTTTCTGACCTCATGTACTCAGCAAGCCCTGCCAAGGGCACAGTGGTCAGTGTGGCAGCCTATTTGCAGCAGCCAGGGCAATAGGCATTTATGCTTTGGAGGCAAACTGGTTGTATGCATGTATAGATGGGAGTAAGAGACAAAGAGAGAAAGGAAGAAGAAAAGAACTGAAGGGAGAACCAGGCAATTTCTCAAATGCCCTGCCTTCCACAGTCAGGGCTGTGGGCCAGCCCCCCTCCTCAAACTGCCCAAAGCAGCCATAGCCTCCAGTAAAACTGTTTTGGTTAAAATGGAAGGAAAGAAGCAAGAACAGATGCAGAAGGAGATCTGCAGCTCATTGAGTTCTGCAGCCTTCCTCAACACCTACAATCCACCCATCTTATGTTGGCCTGTCCTGGACATCTACAGGCCAGAGCCCATCTGAGTGGATCCTCATTCAGGGCTGTCCCCAGGATGCAGAAAGACAAGAATTATCTAATCGCATCTGGATAGACTGGATCTGCACTGCAGCAGAATGGGCAATCTCAGAGCCTTCCAGTGGTATTCACAGTGTCTTTCTTCGTCTGAGCTTCCAGAATTAATCACCAGCGTATGAATTTGGCTTCCCATCCTTTTCCCCAGCTGACAGGAATTGATGGCACCAACTGCCGTCACCACGAGAAATAAGTGATTCCTTCACTAGCATGGCAGACATATGCCAGCTAGGAAGAGAAGATCTGATCATCAGACTTGCTTGTTTTGGCTTTTCAATGCACAAAAGGCTGTTTTTCTCAGAATTAGGGTGACTGCGACAATCTGTTTTTAGACAGAGTTAGAACCACAAGATAAAAGAGGCAGAAATCTTCTCATCTGCATATTTATCATCAAAATGCAGCAACTGCATAATTTAAGCTTAGTGTTAAAAATATTGTATGTATATTTTAAGGTTTTCCTACTCAGGTGAAAAGGAGATATGCTTTCACCAAGGAGGTTAATTATTTCCTAATGGTGTGAAAACAACAGGGGGAAAAAAAAAGAATCAAAAGAAATTTTCTTACCCTTCCCCCTACCCAGAAGCACAGTAAAGAGGCATCTCTGTCCATATCCTTTACAGATACATGCAGTAAAATGACTCTCAACAGAGCAGAGGAACTCTGTGCTGACAGGGGTCCCACTAAGCCCCACGAAGGGCTGATACTTGCACAAAGGTGTAAGCTACAGGAGGTTTGTAAAGAGAGCAGGAGAATCCTCTCAGCTCATTGAACTGCTTGCATACGAAGGGAAGCACTCCTATGTGTAGGGAACAGGCACAGACCATAACTGCCAGAGGACAGAAGGTTCTCCAGCCCTATGGCAAATGGTGCCACCCAGCTGGGTGAGCATGGCACCCAGCCCTCTCCAGCATCCAGATAACAGCAGCTGCCTCCTCTGCAGTGCTAAGCAGAGCACAGCTGGTCTCTGGCTGTCCTCAGCCTCCTCATCCCACCCATGCACCCTCAGGGGGAGAAGAGAGGCACTTTTCACTAGGCCAAGCTCTGTAGGGAAGAATAAACTACATACAGGCTGTGGTACTTGATTGCAACTGAGCTCTGTCAGTGGCACCATGGATGTTTCCCCATCATCTCTCCTCATCTCTGCTATATGTGTGGAATCTTTGTCCTCTGCAGAGCATAAATGACTGGCCAGCTGTACATGAGATCCAACTCCTTACTGAGCAGACTTGCTCACCCAGAAGCATCTTGGTTTACTGTTGTCTTTCCCACTGGCTGCTTCCTCAACAGAGACAGTTTTAACATGACCTCTGCTGCTGCCCATGTGATGTTCCAGACAGGCCCTTGCTTTCACGCTAGGGAGCTTGCTTTCCCCTCCAGCACTGCCCAGGACCCCGCGGCACGATCAGTCACTGCTCACAAATGTCTCTGGGAGCTTGGCACATCCCGCCAGGGCTGCAGAGCCGGCTGGCCATGGCCAGCTGGCGCTCCCCCCGCTGACACAGCTTTCCCAAGCTCTCTGCTGGCTGCCTCTGCATCCTCACAAGGCCAGGCTTTCCACTCTGCTTTGACAGCCTCATCCCTCAGACCCTAGTCCCTATAACTACCTGATATGCACATGTGCTTCTGTTTAAAGAGACAGTTAGAAGGGCAGACCATGACAATACTGGGCCATCTGAAGACAGCCAATCAAACCAATAACTCTCCACTCACTCCCCAGCAGCTGCAGCCCAATTAAACTCAACAGTTCACAGGTGTTCATGTAATGACTTTAACACAAAAAGGCACCGCTCCCTTTAGGGGCCTTTAAAAAAATTTAGAGCTCTTTAAATTTTATATACCAACAACATCAAACCAAAGTAGGAAATAATAAAGAGGGAAAGGAGATAGAGCAAAGCAAACACACAGAGTGTCAGCATAAGCAGCAGCCTAATTAAACAACGGCCAACACCAAAATGCACACTGCTCACCCAGCCACGGCCCTCCTTCAGCTCTGCATGCTGGATGCAAAGGCAGTTTTCTGTGCAGCCCTTTCAGCATGGTTGCACCAGCCAGGCTTTCATTCATGAAGTCCCTCTGCCTCCTCAGAACAAAGCTGTGAATGAACTCAGGCTGGCAAAGCAAAGGCCTGCATCTATCATTTCTCTCCAACTCCTTGACTTCCTTCCTGCCAGGAGGTCAAGACTGCCTGGTCTGGTCTCGGTGGCCTGCTGAGGAGGCAGAGCTGCACATCTCTGGAAGTGACTAATGACCCCAGTATTTTCTGCAGCCTTGCAGCATGTTAGTTGACCTAGGGAGCCCTGGTGAAGCTGACACCCTTGCCGTTCAAGTTGTCTGCACCATCTGTTTGCTACGTGCCAGCAGCAGTCTCTTGCTAGGAGCAATCTTACTTTGGGGGTTTGTTACACCTTGATAAAAGTTCCAGTCACATTATCACTGTTTGCTTTTGTAGTTTTCCCATTGATTGCAGGTGTTCCCTCTCCTAACATCTTCATCCCCCTTGTTCCCACAGACTTGCAAAGATGAGCACCTAGTAACGTCAGGATCACAGCTAGGACCTGCCAATCATTGCAGGAGGTATATGAGGAGAGAGGAAATAAAATTTTTACAGAGAAGGAAGCATCAGGCTGGAAAAGAATGGATACTTTCGAGACCCTACATAGCCCTGTAGAGGCAAATAATTTGCAAGACCTCAACCTTTGGGAAAACTGAGTCCAAGGCTTCTTTGTTACTGCCCTTGGTTTGAATTTGTGCTTGTAGCTCCTGACTTTCCCATGGTGAGATACTGAAGCTGAAGTGGATCTGAGGCTTCCGCTTTCAAGCAATCCTGGCTTCAGCTTTTCATTCTTAAATGGAGAAGTGTTCTTATAAAAAACATTTTAGTCCAAAAGATTTTTTTTAAGAGGGACAATGAAAAGATGCTGCTCTAAGTCAAAAAGTTCTGGGAGGGGAAATCAGTTTCTCTCCATCTTACAAATATGCAAGAGCCTAAGAAATGGCAATATTTTAAGGCTTAAAAAAAAGCAAATTACAATACCAAAACAGTAAAAGACAGCTTTTCCAGAGTACCTAAAAAAAGAAGAGATCAACTTTCCAGACATGCAAAGCCAGGGATTTGCACAGGAGAACAAACTGGGCAGCTCTGGATCCTGAAGTCCATGTTTTCATTAGCAGTAAAAGCACAACACAGACAGTAGCAGTGAAATCCACGGCCCCAATCTGCCCTTCCCAGAATACACAATCTTAAATCACTCTCTAGAATCAGACTTCAGCCACGCTCTGTCCTCTCTGCTTAGAGGGACTGCAAAATGTAAACTCCCTACAACAGGCAGATTGACAGAGCAGTATGGAGATCTCCACAGCCATGTATCTCATTCATGCACCTACAGCACGTAGCACACTGGGCCCCAACCTGGGAGAGTCCTTTAGGAATTACTGTAATATAAATAGTAAATAAATACGAATAATTATCTGAGGATGAGAACCAGTGATTTAGATACGAGAAGGCCCCAGGATGCAAGTGCTAATCTCCCAAGATACTTAGCCATCCTTTCAAGATGCATGAAGACATATAAGTAGGCTAATTACAAAGGAAAATGTGTCTTGTATATAAATCTCATCTAAATTCAGAAGTGATGCAAAAACAAATCAAGATGATACCCAAGAAAAGTTCGATAATGTTGTGGGGAAAGGTTGATTTTCAGGGATTTTTTTTTAAGGATAACCCAGAAGATCCTTAAATACAAAACCAGTGAAACCTTAAATAGCAGCTGCAAGTGTCACACCAGAAAGGCACTCTAAAACGAGTAGAACTATTGAACTGTGGAAGCATCATGGCAAAAAACCACAACAATTTCATTTTCTTAGTTTAGTTTCAATTTATAATTCACACAAGTAGCTTAAACACGTCGATTTGAGATCAAAACAGAACTGCAGGTTACATAGCATCTGTTCTATAGGAGGGTGCTGTGTGCACTGAGATAATTTTAGATGAATGTGTTATAAACAAGATCTGTGGAACATTGCAGAGTAGCAAGTTTTGAGAGAGAAAAACATACAGTTTAACTGCATAAATTGTTTAGAATGTTTAGCATGTGGTTGTAAAACGATCAACCAAGTGATCTGTTTTCCAGAGGAGGACAGCTTGCACAGATGAAACAGCAGCTTCCTCTGTGTTTCATGTGAGACTCATTCAGCGTTCAGAGAAGCTCCTTCTTCCTCTCTGCAAACCTGCTGATCACAAAGCAGCAGCTTTGAGCCACTGCTTTTGTTCTTTTCTAACACCTCCCCAAGCTGCTGCTGCAGTGTCAGGCCTGTGTACATAGCATATTCCGGCTGGGAAAGGAGCACTGGTGACCAAACGAGACCTCTCCTGGGCCATGTTGGTCAGTGCAGAGTCTGACACTGTTATTTTGGGATATGGCCATTTTGCTGTGAATTTCTGAGGTTACAGCTGTGTAGAGAAATAAACACATTTTTATTCCTTCTTGAGTAGGGCAGATTTGGAGAAACTCAGGAGCCAAGTCACACCACTGAGATGCTTTCCAGATTCATTTATCCTCATGTCCTAAGGACATCAGGTTGCCTGTTCTGCCTACTGCAAGCAAACACGTATGGGTACCATGCTGTCTGCTGAACTCAGAAGACTGGTTTCTAACAGCTCTTCCTATTCTAGTCCTAGACTGAACGTTCCCGTGCTGGGTGATGCCTCAGCATAGCCTATCAATGTCACAAGTCTAAATAAACACAGATGAGAATTAAAAATTGGGATCTAGAAATGTAAATTAGATAAACCATATATTTATTTCTAGCTTCTTTTTTCTGCTATGTGAAAAAGAACAGGAGTGTGTCCAGCAATTCATGGATATAGAAGTATTCTGCATTTCAACTACTCCTTTAAGTCAAACCTAAAAGTGAGTTCAGAAAAAGGCAGTTCATAGGTGAATGCAAATGAAGATACAGGAAGATGTTTCTTCAATTAGAAAAAAAATTCTGATATTTAAAAGATAGTGTGAAACCATCTGCAAAATACAAGACAAAATCAGTTCAGTTGGTTGATAATCCTGCTCAGGCTGCAATGGAACATTTCCCTGAAATGTCTCCTTCTTTGTTTGGTTCTTTATGGTTTGCTTTCTAGCCTGACTGCAACAACTAACACCCTGCAAAGAATCAGAGGAAGAAGGAAAGCAGCTAGCACCAGCTCCCTCTGAGATAGTCTAACCTTCTGGCTCCAAAGCAGATGCATCTCTTATCAAGCCATCAGCACTACACAGCAGAGGAGCAACACACTTGCAGTGCTTGTGACCAACTCCACAGTCACGCTGCTGAACACAGAGCACCCAGGTACTCAAACTGCTGTGAGGAGCTTGCAGGGTGAACTAGTTCAGCTCAACATCAGTGTTCTGGTGATACACTGGAGATCTACTGAGGTGTGAAACTGAGCAAAACCAATGCTGAGCTGTAATATCTTCACTCTTCTAGAGCAAGAACTAACTATAACCTGCTGATTTAAATTTAATCTAGTAACAGTCCACTCCCACTAAAGCACAGCAGCTGCCAAGCCCTTCCTCCTTCTGCATCAGCTTTTCCTACCATACCTGAGCCTGCTGAACTGATGTAAGACAAGGCTCTGGTTTACTGCTACAAAGACCACCAAGAAATCTCAGCAGCTCTATTCTGCTCTATGGATCTGACTGTCTCTGTATTAAGGTTGCACTCTCACTTTGACCTCTGAAAATATTTGCTGCAACTAGACCAGAGACAGAGTGCAAGGGAGCATCAGGCATGAGTACAGAGCCTGAGCAGCATGAGCATGGACACATTCCCACCTCAGCAGAGTGAAACTACCCAGAAGTAGCACCTCTCACAGAAAGCTGCAGCAGACTTGCTTCAGCAGAGGCCTTCTGCAGTGACCAGAGGTGGAAGAAAGATGTGAAAATACTCTCTCTGCTGTTAGGCCTGGTGTCCTGCAGTGCTCTGCAAAGGGAAAAATGACACTTGTGCTCCAAATCAGCATAAAACTTCAGGTAGACTTCCAGAAGCAGTTGCCCATGAGGACAAGGCTCTGGGCACAGAGTAGAGCAGGGCAGTGACATCTCTTGGCTAGACAGACTCTCCGCTCTCCGCTTACATGTTTGCAGCTACCCACTGGCTGGGAAACCAGGCTGTGGTGAGGGTAAGGTGCCCATCTGCTGTTTGCACCAGTTGCTCACAGGGCATGCTGTGACCTCCTCCTACCCTTCTCCAGACACCAGCCGCTTCCACACAGTCATCTTCTTGCATATTGAGCCAATGTGCTGTCACTCACAAAGTTTATATTTAAATAAGCCCTTCTGTTGAACTCAAGTTAAATATAGCTTGGTGGAATCTGATACCATGAGAGAACCAAGGCTGGAGGCGAGAGAGAGAACGAGGAGGAGATCACAACTGAGCAAATACATGAAAAGCTGTGAAGTTAGCACCAGGCTGCACATCTGACTCTGGTACACACCACGTTTGTTTCTTTTTGCTTCAGCTATAGTATTAGCTGCTGTGAGGTCATCTTCACATGTCCTTCTGCTTTATGTCTCTTGCTAGACAGACAGACACAAATCTTCAGTTTTAATAGACAGAATGAAAATTCAGACAAACATTTGTCTCCCTGACCTGTCAGCACTTAGAGCAGTGCCTGACAAACAGAGGCAAGAGGGGAAGGCAGGACCTCTGAAAAGGCAAGTATCTCAGGACGGTTTTGGAGTCTACTGACAGCAGCAACAATCAGCTCTTAGCTAATATCACAGTGCAAAAACAAAGCCTGCAGCAGCTCACACTGCAATTCAGGCCAAGGGCTTATTCTGGGCTTTCTCCTGATGTGGGTGCCTCTGCCAGACATTTTTTCTTTAAATCTGTTTGAGGAGACCAGGTGGCTGGATCTGAGAAAGGATCAGAGCCAAATGTGTGCATATTAGCAAACATGTAATCAAGGAGCTCAGGTGTAAAAAATTGAACCAGAAATTGCAACCACTGCAGTAAACGAGGAAAAGTTGCATCACTGAGGGAGAAGAGTGCACAAGAAGTAACACAATAAAGTATGGGACTCGGGTGTTCAAACACACTGAGCTGTGCACTTAGTACCCTAAATTTTTTCATTAGGCTTCAGGATGAACAGCTTCTAGCAGCAGGACAGATTTCGTTCAGATCAGTCAGCCATTGAAGTCTCATCAGTCATGGTAACCTTAGATGAATGTGAGCCAATGTGAATGTGGTTCCATCTCCACAAATTTATGAAAGCAGTCCCACTAGCTGCATAGTAAGAAACCAAGCCAAACTGCTCCTGTTTCTGTCCCAGCATCTTAAAAGCTAATCCTAAAAGCTAGTCCAGATGTCCTTTGCTCTAGCTGGCTGACTTCCTGTATGGCTACCGTTGTCTCTGACAGCTATGAAATTTACATTTAGGCATAAACTGGGCCAGGGCACGGAGAAGCAAAGGAAAAGAGGAAAAAAACATGCTGAGTGAAGTTTTGGGCTTGCAAGAGTTAAAGATGCTGCATGTCCCAGTGCCCGTGGACTGTCTTCAATGCAGTTAAAACAGTGTGCAGGGAAACACACAGTAGGCAAGCCCTGCTTTGTCCTGCTGCAAGCTCTTCAATTATTTTTTCTGTTGCGTATTTTACAAAGGATAAATCAGGGAACATTTCAAGAAATGTTTTCTCAGTCTGAAACTTATCAAAATATTGCTGACACTGATCCATGGCTGGGAATGTCATTCCTGAATAAACATGATGTCATTCTCATTCCATTCATACTTCTCCCGGACAGCTGCTGTCAGCCTCAGTGAAGAAAAATGCCACCTCACTGGTGACAGCTGCCACTTGAGGTACTTTGTATATCAACCTCCATAGGAAAAGGAAAAAAAAAATAGAAAAGAGAAGGAGGCAGTCATGCAGATGCTATTTAAAGTATGTTGCATCTTGATGAGAAATGCAAAAGTTAATATGGGGCAGGTTGCTCTGTGTCACAAGTCTGGACATTTCTGGTTACATCTTCCTAAAAAGCAAGACTCAGACCTCAGACAAGACCCTCACTCCAGCACTGTATTTGCTTTAAAAATCAAAAGAAGTTATGGTTAAATGTGTGCAAATTCTTTACTTTGTTTTAATCTAGACCTGGAAAGTCTTCTGGAGCTTATGACTTAGGGGCACGAAGAAATTCATGACCACAGTATGGATGCTCACTATGACTTTATACCATCTTCATTGCAGAAAATACCCTAGAGGGGCCACTTTCAGTTTGATGTCATCTGCAAACTTGCTGAGAGTGCACCCTGGTAAGAATTTATAACTTTGCAAAGCAGTTAACAGTCAGGAAGCAGGCCTGGCCCTCCACACCCGGCCACAACTAGAGGAGAGTCTTTGTACCAAGGGCTCCAGTCAGATTCCAAAGGGAAAGCACCAGCACCACACTGAAGCTGCAGTCCAGTCTACAAAGGACAGGCATGTGCAGTACTTTGCAACCACACTTAGAAGGCCCCAGAGGAGTTCAGAAGCACACAGGTAAGTGACTGGTCAGGGCAGAAGAAAGAAAATTTTCATGCTCAATGGTGGCTTTTATTAAGGTTCTAGTCCTCAAAGAAGCCCCAGAGTTAGTCCTTTAGTTTTCTCCACCTCTAGTAGGAAGAAAATGAAGAATTTAAATACCATAAATCCCTGATATCCATTGATGGACATTGCCTTGAAGCAGTTTTGCTTGTGACCCTTGCACAGACTCATTTTCCCCTCTTCTATGAATGCATGACTTGCACTTCAGAATCCTGCCCTGAGTGTAAATTTGCCTCTTCTTGTAGAAATCGTATCACAAGAGACCTAATGAAACAATCAACACCTAGCCCCCCCTTGTTTTGGAGCCTCACATATTAACCATCACAAAATGCAGACATTTCCCAGTCATATGGCAAAAGCAACTCACCAGAGCCTTTATACACTCTGCTTCCTACTCTGGGAATTCTGCAGGTGCTTCTGGTTGGACCTTTCCCATTGCAGCTACTTTTGTACCAGAGTGCCCCAGGCCACTCCCCATTGCTGTAGACATTGTGGAAAACCCACAGTCAAGAAGGTATGTCCCAAAGAACATGCAAAGTATTCTCATCTCCACCTCCTCATGCAAAGAAAGAGAAAGCACACCTCGTGGGAGAGAACTGCCTGTCATTTCTGAGAGCATATGGAGCCAGCTGATTGATTTTATTTAGACAACATGTGGCATTTTCCTGCTTGGACAGCAGGTGATAAGAAGGCAAATAGAAAGCACAGCTACTGGGAACACAGTTGGGCAACTTTCAATTTACCTGCCACGCAGGGATAGTACAGCATGCAGATTTACAACAAATCATTGCTTTTTCCAGTACATTTCCAATCACATTTGCAATTTGTTGGCACCCAGATTTCCTGCAATTGCTCTAGGAATTCTGGGCTAGTGTAGCTCTCCATTTGCTTTCCAAGCATGGAGACAGACAATCCCTGCCCCAAAGAAAAGCCCAGACTAAATCTGTTTTCTGTTCCTTCTGTTCTTCAACTTACACTGCTGCTTCAGTGTCAAAGGGGCAGATGTATAATCTGGGAAGGTTTCCAGATGCATCTTGAGCAAAGCAAAGCATTGTGAATCATTGGTACTAGGCAGGATCTCTCAAGCTGTTACAATACCACTGGCAGAACTCAATCTGTACTCACAGTACATCCAGGACAGCAAGCACCTCATGCAGGGGACACCAGTACTCACCAGAGACACATTTGCAAAGAACAAACAAATAAGCTGTCTTCCCTTGCACACTGTGGTGTTTCATCATGCAGGCTGTCCCCCAGCACCACAGCTCTGCCCTCAGTAGAATAGAAACAAGCCCTTGCGAAGCACAAGCTCCTTTGTAACCATAAATGCTGCATTAGTAGGTTTCTTGCTAGTAGTGGGCTATCACTTTAGCTTTTATCCCTTCTCCTGTCCCATAAATGCTCTCAGGTTCTCTTCCAAGGAGACTGCAGTCTGCCAAACAGAGGAGGAAAATGACAATGACATGGCCTCTGGCTTTCCCCTGAAACAGCAGCTTTCCTGTCATCCCCTGGAAGTGCTCCATTTTCTTTACACTTCTGGAAACGTGGCTCAAGCAAGGTTGCCAACACATGTTCCTCTGTGTCAGACATCACTCTCATTCTGGAGCCTGCGAGGAGCCTGTCAGCTATCATTCTGCCAGGAATACCCCAGCCCTGGCTCCTCTGCTTTCAAATTCAATCCATGTTAGGTTGAGTAAGAGAAGCTGTCAGGTATCTGGAAAAACAATAGCAGCTCTTGCTTTAATTTGCATGCCCAGTATTGAAATCTTATGTCACTGCCTCAGTTGGGCAGCAGATAAAAACTAAGTGAAATATAATGATGCAGTTCACATAAATGTAAGAAGAAAGCATGTGTCTGCCTAGCCTCACGCTTCCCAATGTTCTGGTGCAGATCTGTTGTGTCAAAGCATCAGAAAGTAAGTGGATATTCAGCATGCTGGAGTCCCCAGGTCAAAAGGACACTTCTCAGTTCTCTCACACTGTCCATTTCTCCTGGTTTCAGCAAAGTGGCAAGTCACGAATTCATTCTTTAACCTGCTCTCCCCCAGCACCTAAGCATCCCCTGACCTTCTGCTGGGACTGCTCTCCAGGCATGATTGCTCTAGCACTTGAAAGAGTGAAGAAACAAAACCTCTGTGTGTATGTTGTTTTAGCCTGGCCATTTTGACACAGAAATCCTCTGCTTCTCAGCATTTCTTCCCACTAGCCTGTGTGCAGTCTTATTCCCTTCTCAGGTATCCTTGTGGCCTGCACAGCAAGTGAGGACCCATGCAATTCAAGCAGCTGAAACCCCAGGCACCCTCTAGCACTATCAGCCCCTCATGCTGTGTGGCAGCAGGGCAAAAAGGGAGCTTCAGCATTTCAATATTAAAGAATAAAACCAAAGCCCAGACATCTATACAAGATTTGCACAAAACTTTAAGTCAGCACTAACAGAAGTAAAACTAAACTTCTCTGCACATGAAAACCTCCCCATGTCAGATAGCCACGCTCCTCACTGCTGTTAGTCTCACTGGCAGCCACAAATCTTCACAGTGCTCAGATGTGACATGCACCAAAGCCCCAAATTCACTTTTAATTAAGGAGTGCGCTCCTGCCAATCTGATTTTCAGGAGACCAAGCAATCCCCATGGAGAGCCCCAAGCAGCAGCCAGACCTTCCCAGCCTCAACCAGCTCCATGCAGGGACACAGCTCCAGGCACACCAACACAGGCACTACACAACGTTTATAAAAGAGGGGATGTGATGCAGGGAACCGTGTCCCATGTTGATGCTGTGCACAGCATCACTCCACTGCTGTGATCCTGCTGCAAACACCTCCTCAAATGGGGAACCGACAGCTCCACGTGCTCCAAGCCCCAAATGCCCCAGACTTCCAGCTTGTCCTCTCTCCAGCCTTATTTTGTGCTGTCTTCTAGGTGATGTTCCCTTACAGGGTGTTCACAAGAGATCATTTGCTGTGCAGAGTCCTTCACTGGCACTGTCTGCCCTGCCCTTCACAGAGAATAGGCATTCACATAAGAGGACACAGGCAGGGAACAGCAAGGTGTGCTGGGGCTTTCTGAGGAGGGGCACTGCCAGCCATGGAGCAAGGTTGGCCATTCACAGGGCAGTATGAGAGCATGCAGGGGTGCAGTGGAGGGCAGAGGAGGTGACAAGGAGTTCCTGAGAAAACAGAGCTAGGGTTAGCACAGTGCTGTGTGGCAACAGGAGCCTCCTCAGGGACACCCAAACTGGCCATCCCAGTATGCTGGCACTAAGTCCTGAGGAAGGGACAGGGTTTCCTCCATCAGTCAAGCAAGAAAGAGCCTGTAATCCTCAACAAAGAAAAGCTCTAGAAAGGAGTTAATTAAAGAGTTCCAGTTCCCTCTGACACAGACCCTGGTCCTTTGTGAGCACAAAACTAAGCCTGAGCATTCCCACTGCTAATTATGAATAAGTTGAGGAGCTCTTTGATATTACTGCTGTGGTTCACGCTGTTGCCACATAGTGCAGACAACACCGACATAAAACCTCCGGTGTGCTGGCTGCAGCCTCTCCCCTCCCTTGTTGTGCTCATTTACATTTCTTGCAAGCTTTAGTGGCAGCCTGTGTATCTCTGGAACTAAAGCTGTAACTGTTTTGTCTAGGAAAATCTCAAAATTGCACCTGGTGAACCTAGCTCTGCAATGGTGACAAAGAAATTACAATTTATTTATTTTTTCTTTATAAAGGCTTTGGTATTTTTCTCCTAAAAAGGCAAGTCCACAGGTGGAAATACAAATACATGCAAAGCTGTGGTTGCAAAAAGTGTTTCCTCTTTCACTGAGGTTCATCAGAGGCTCTCACAGTTCCTGGCTGTTTCAGCATGGAGCTGAGTTTTGTGAGTAGATACATAGTGATGTATGCCCACAAGAGAAGTGGCTGCAAAGCTCAGAAACACTGAGTGTGCTTACAGAGACTGCCTCTGCTTGAGGGCTCACTGAGGCTCATGCCAAATGCTGAAACGTGGTCACCTGCTAGCTCAGCTATTGCAAACATGGTGGCAGGTGATAGCAGTTCACACTCTAATGCTTCCTCTCACCCCTCAGAGCTGGCTCATCCAGCATTGTTTGCTAATGCCAAGTCCATATGGGATGTTGAACTAGGACATGGTCTCAGTGACCTGAGCTGGCAGCGTAGCTTTCTGCCGGAGACAACTCATTGCATGATTAGCATCACCAAAAAGAAAATAATTCTGGACTTCAGTTTGTACTATATATTGCAAACACATCAAAATTGCAAAAACATGCAATAAAACAAAGCACATCACAACCATAAACCCCTGGGTCTATTAGCTCATATATTATCAAACTCCATGTTACACTTTGTTACAAGAAATTTTCTTCCACCATTTGGTCAGATGAACCATGGATACCATTGGGTACTGATGTTTGACATTGATTCTTCCCCCAAATCTCCCATGAGAACAGTAAGAGCAGCTGTAAGATATTCCCCCAGGTCTGCTACAGAGAGGTGGTACTGTCTGTCTGTCCAAGAGATGACACTGGACTTGGCCTTCCAAGCCCCACTAATCATGGCCAGCTGCCAAGAGACCCTAATATGAGCATCTCTCTGGAGCATTAATAGGAAGCAGAGAGCATTATGTGTGCAAGGGAATGACTGCTTCCAACAAGGACAAAATCAGAAAGCAGAAAATGAGAGCTTCAACCATAAAGTTCAAAGAACATGGGGGAAAAGCATGAAAAATAATCTTGACACTTTGAAGTAGAACTCAATTGTTCCATTAAACTGTATTTTTAATAAAAAATAACAATAACAGCATTCCAAATATCTATTTTATAAGCTTTACTAATGTATATTTTTTTAATACATGTCAGAAATTCTTACTTGAAGCAAATGCAATATTTATAGAAAGCAAGAGACTTCAAAACAGCTCCAGAGACTTTAAGCTCTCGATTTATTCACAGATTTAGAATAACTCACGAATACAAAATGACAAAATGTACATTTTTTATATTGTTTACTAATGTATTGTCTCTTGTCCCTGATCCGTCATTTTCCTGACTGGAGGAAACACATTTGGTTTCTTCAATCCCTTTAATGCTACACACTTCAGGAGGGAAATATTCCCATTTGGTGAAAATCTATCACAATTCTGTCTTGCAGAATATCACTCCCAGAGAATTATGTGAAGATCATTAATAAATACATTTTTGCAATGACATTCATTCCTTCTTTGGTCAGGATTTATATCTGTTATTTGCCTCAGCCTCTCCAGTTCCTGGAGAAACTGCTGGTGAGAAAGAAGAAGAGAGGAGGCAGTGCAGCTTCAAACCAGTATGAGAATGAAGGTTTGCCAGTAGCTGACCCACAAAAGCTCATTGCCTCATAAAGACCAAATATTGGCTCCTTTCATATACAGTCTGTGTGACATTCCTCAGTCTGGAGGCATCTCTGAAACTACAAAATTTCCACCATCGCCCTCTGCCTCCTCCATCAGCAGGGAATCAGGTGAGTGTGTTTCATGTTTGCTGGCAGTGCTGTACCTAGGCAGTTTCACCTCTCATCCTCCCGTGTTCTTTCATTTTATTATGGTGCACCTGTATTTTCACAGCCATACCAAAACACTGCTGTAACTCAACATGGAGAAATTTTGGAGCAGCCAGTCTCCCCCCAGCTATGGCACAGGTGCAGAAAGTATTAAACACTCACAAGCTTAAGAGAGCCTTGCAGCGTGAGCTGAGGTCTGCTGTTACCGGCTCTGATGGAACAGAAGAGTGATGTTCAGCTGCAGTCAGAAACCATAAACACTTTTGAACTTGCTTCTCCTTTTTACTTCAGCACCCTGTATGTTTTACCATGAAAACTATCTGATGTTCTTCTAGAAAGTAATCTAGCCTCTGATTTTGGGATGTCAAATTATTCCACGTACTTCACTATGTGCCTAGCAGAAGACACTGGGAAGCAAAGGAATTTGTGACCCACATACACAAATAACTGTATGTGCATCATGAGACAGATCTCGGCACACACAGGGTTATTTTTTCCTTTCCAGGAAAATCCTGGATCAGAATTAGTCAAAAAGACATGTTACTCTGGCAAAAGATAAGTCCAGAGCTCTCCCAAGTGTACTACTGATGAATCAACAGCTAGAGCACTCAGCTAGCTCAGTGTTGTGCTAGAGACGCAGCAATAAATGATGCACTTCTGCTACACAAATTGCAGCAGCAAAGCTATGCCATGAAATGTGTAGCCGTTGAAAGATGAGTAACACACCAGTTCACTGCACTACTACAGAGTGTTTCTTTGCTCATTGAACTTTCCCTGATGTTTCCAACTTCTACAAAAGTTCTGATCAACCAAAAGTTTTGAGTACCTGATAAAAGACCACGGATTTTGCCTATTAATTTTCCTGAGAGAGAAGAAACAAATTTAAGACCCATCTGGACTGTGCAAAGACACACTGCCTGTCCCAGATCTGCCCAGCAAATACAGACTTCAACTGGAGCACATCTAACCACAGACGTTACCAGGAATGCATTTCCTGCAGAAACAATCAGCACCTATTCTGATGGCTACCAACATTCAGAAAACCACTTATAATGTTTCGGAAAAATAAATTAACATTGCTAGGCTCAGCCTTAGTTCCCAGGAATGCTGAAAGGTAAGATGAGAGTTTGCCCTCTCTTCCTCCAAGCCAGCCGTCCAGCTTACCATAAGCATGGCAAGCATGAGGCATAGCAGGTTCCATGTGAACCTGAGGAAGAATTTTTTTCACTGTGAGGGTGACAGAGCACTGGAACCAGCTGACCAGGAGTGGAGTCTCCCTCTCTGGAGATATTCAAGAACCATCTGGATGCATTCCAGTGCAATCTGCTGTAGATGATACTGCTCTGGCAGAGGAGCTGGACCAGATGATCTTTCAAGTTCCCTTCCAGCCCCTGACATTCTATGATTCTATGGTGCTATCCATGCTCTTCAAACCATCTCTAAGATATTGTTACTATTAAAAGTAAGTGCTTTAAAAACAGATATGTTTGTAGTCATTTCAATCATCAGCATCCATAGGTGCAACTCAAGGCACTAAACAGCCACAATTTAAAATTGAGAGTAACTCCTGGGATTTTTTTTTTTCTTCTCCCTGGTATCTCAAGTTTAAACTATGATTCCTCATGTAGTGCCTTGACTCCAGCAGCTGGGCTTTATGAAAAAAAAAAACCCAAAAAACAGTAATTGTACAAAAGCATGTGACAAAATCATGCAAGTTGGTAAAAGCAGAGCCGGAGGGATGGAAGAAACTGGTGAGTCAGCTTGTCACAGAAATATATTTAGAGCTTAACTGGCTGTAAACCTCAATAGAGGCTATGTGTTCTGGGGCACCAGGCCAAAATATGCCCCAAAGCCTCCAGCTCTGTATGACAGAAGTAGCTCTATCGTGCAAACAAACACTTTTCTGAGCAAAGAATTTTACTTGAGAGAGCAAATAGGTCTTTGTGAGCCTTTCACCACAAATGGCTTTCTGCTGCCAAAATCTGGATCCTTCAGACAGAGACGATTTTCCTCCCCACTGTTTCCCCTTCCCTGAAGGACCTGGCAGCAATTTCCAAAGCATCTTGTTCTGGAGGAACAGAGGCTTACATTGCTCCCTCACCAAGTGTTCACACAGTTGCACTCACAACCCATCCTATACCCCTGCACTTCCTCTGCCCTGTACCCGTGCACGGATGGCTTCTCCAAAGAGAAAACATAACACTAACGGCCACTTAGCCTCCCAGGCAGACACCAGCAGCTTGTACCAGACTCATGCGGTAGACTCTATGGCAGGTGTCATGCTTCAAGAGAAACAGCAGCAGCAGAGACGGCCTCAGGCTATGCACCCAGCCTGTGAGGCACTGTCCCATGAGCCAGATGCTGCAGACACTGGTCCCCCCATCCCCTCCTCTGTCCACCTCAGCTGCTGGCTAACTTCTTTTCTGATCACAAAAACCTGTCTTACATAATAAAAATTAACAGTGAAGGGTGTGGTCCAGACAGAAACAGCATCACAGGGCAAGCCCAGCCCAGTTTTCCTGAAACACACAGAGCGGCCACATAAAGGCAAACATGGCACATCCTGGGGGCATGGCTGCTGCCACAGCCAAGGCCTGGCCAGGCTCTGTGGCTGGAGGGAGTGATCAGCACATACAGACTGTGCTTAACTGGGGGGTTAAGTTTTTACCAGCTGAAGTGATTCTGCAGCTGCCTTTGGAGACTGCCATTAATACTTAATTTGGGACCATTTGGTTGGTGCTGACAATTCCCCCAAAGAGCCCACTGAATGAAAGCTGTCCCTGGCTACGTTTAAAAGGGGAGCTGACTAAGGGGCTTAATTGTTATTTTTGATGTTCTGGGTGTTTCTATGAGACTCTGGCACAAAGCTGTGGAGATATTTTAACACAAACTTTGACTATTTCATTGAAGCTAAATAATTAAGCTTTTGCAGGGTGATAACAATGGAAGCTCTGAAGAAAGTGCCAAGGGGTTTAATACATTATTGCACAGCTTGGGTTTTGTACAGCATGGGCTGCTATGGCTGGTGTCCTTTCTTTGAAGGACAATCTCACTGCTAGCACCTGATCTTCTCTCTGACCAGAGTTACTTTATTTTACTTGTCCAAAGATACACAAACCTGCTAGTTTTCACATAACAAAGAATAAAGTTTTGCTGCCACCAAAAAAATAACATCACTCTGCTAACTGGATGTGATTATCTGTAGAGAACTGATGGCAACTCTTCTTCAGAGGCATGGAGAACATGGTTTTGAATTAGATCCACGGAACAAATTTTTTTGTTTGATGACACCAAGAGGTCATTCAGCTCTGTTATGATGGGTAGAAGTAAGACACTGACCTTCACAGACCCTACTTACAAGTCCTACACCATTGGTGTCCAGTTAGGGATAGTGTCCTTATAGGTAAATAGGACATACATGCACAATTGGAAAAAAGGAAAAAGAGCATTGGTCTGTATGGAAAGCATCCATCATCATAAGGTCTACAGCAAAATCACAACTGCCCTGGGCATTTAACAAAGTGATTTCCACTAACACAATGCCCAGCTGCTGCCAGTGTACAATAGCAACTCATGCCATTCCACTAGACCCCACAGAGTCACAAAGAGCAACTTTCCAAAGCATTTCTGCTGTTGCTTTTCACTGACACTAAACTCCTTCAGCTCTTGTGCAACAACAGGATAGCAAAGAAGGCTTTGAATCCTGGGGAAACCTGTGCAAAACCCCACCAGTTCCCATCCCCTTTGAGATCTGCATTAAGTCAGTCCTTCCAGTATTGTTTACTGACATTTCCATGTTTGCAGCTGCTGCAGGAGCAACACTGCCATCAGGGCGGAGTGCAGCAACTGGTTGGGGGACAGGCTGAACATGGTTTGGATGTGCTGGATGATCAGGACTCATGAGCTCCCATGAGCTCCTTCTCTCTGATACTTTGTCTTAGCAGGACCTCGCATTTTCACATCTTGCTGCAGTGCTCATTCACAAGGCTGACACGTATGGCTGTACCTTGTGTGGCCCTTGCTAATTCATGACAACACTAGTGAGTGACAAGAGCTGGCACCTTCCCCATCAACACACACTGTGGGCCAGCGTGAGCAGCAAATCTACAGTCGAGGAATCTCTTAAAGGAAATGCTGGAGTGAGTGCTTGTGGCTGTATCTTGCAAGCACTCTTCAAAAGACTTGGCTCCTGGGGCTGGAGCGTATCATCTCCAGTGTGAGCCTCACTGAAGTTAATATTAATGCTACAAATATTAATGCTACAGCTACCCCAGACAGCTGCTGCACAAGGCAAAGAGAAGAGTTTATAGCAGAAAAGTCCCTGCAGCCTATTAGGTCTCTGCAAGACAGCAGCCTCATCCTTCCAGATGTGTGCTCTGGCATTCAGCTCCAGAGCATCTGAGCGCTGCTGAGACGGCGAGCTCTACACATGCCAAACATGTGTCAGAACCATTCTGAGGAGTGTCTGCTCTTGCTGCCCATCCCACTCTGTCCCGTACTCTTCCTGACAGGACCACAAACAGCAGTGTCGCACACCAGGGTTCTCGCTGTCAGGAATGACATTTTGAAGCCACACTCCCGGTGCTCAGTTCCAGCTCTGTCACTGAGCCCTTGCACAAGCACGGGCTGATGATTAAGGATGTGCTGAGGCTGAGCAGGGGGTGCTGGCAGCAGCGTGCTCCACCTCCTGTCATCTAGGCAAGGGATGTGGTGGAGGGGGACCCGGTTCCACTCCGCACTGCTTTCCCTGGTTTCCTTGCCATGAACCAGGACTGGAGCATGCTGCTGGACACGGAGGGTTTACAGACACATGGGTTCAGGTTTGAGCTGGAACCTGCTTTGTTTGTCTGGGCTTATGGATTCTCTCCTCTCCTGGCTCATACATATGCATCATCCTATGCAAAAGCCACCAGCTGTACGTGGTTTTCTCTCTGTCATACACACGACTAGCAGGACTGATACCAGAACCTTTATACAAGTTAGTAGGTTTCAGTAAGGAAAATGTTGCTTAGTTGAAGGGTACAAGCATAAAAATGAAGCTTTTTTTCACAGTGTGTTTGACATGAATTCACCAATTTAGTGGATTTTGCATTTAATTCTCATCCGCACAGAAGTAATGGGCTTGCCAAAGCTGCACAATTTTATATCCTGAATAGGAATATTTCTTTGGAAGGAAAAAAGGTCATTGAGGGAGTAGTGATTGCTCCTTCAGTCTAGAGGTGTGGCTGCTGCCTTCTCTCTATGGTAACTTGAACAAATAACCCTTCAGGAGCTTATTTGTTAGACAGCTGAAATATTAGCTACCACTGTCACTATCATGGGCACATGTCACAACCCAAAACAAAGCCATATCCTGATAGAGAGGGGGTTGAGTTTTTATTTGAGAGTGAACTGCATTTCCATGAGAGAGAGAGACAGTAAGAGTAATGAAGCAGACAGCGAAACAAGCCAGACTCTGAGAGAGGCATAGTGAGTACTGTGAAGGAAAAAAAGGTTGAGCAAGCAGTGATTTTAAAATATTTTAAACATTTGTATGTGTCCAGATAATATATAATTAGACCTCTTTGTGTGTTATGTAGTAGCCTCTCTGGCATTCCTGTCTGCCCCTAAAGGACTAGTGTTTCCCACTCACCCTCTCTTTCCACAAAAAGTTTTAAGTGACATCTACATAGGTGGGGAACAAATTTTACTCTTCCAAGTTCTGGCACATTAAACCTGACAAATATACAAGAGATGCAAGAGCAGCTAATGCTGTGTGCTCATTGCCTTTGTGATACATCACTACTAAGAAGAGTGTAGAGGGGGCCAGTCCAGAGCAAAACTATTGTTTGCAATTGCCTTTTCCTTTTGACATTTTCATTGTATGTTCTTTTAGGATTGTAAATCTCCTGCGATGTCTTTACAACACAGCCACGAAGAGGCAATATCTAAAAGGCTGAGGAAGAAAATGTCCTGCCACCTGGGAACAGCACTCTTTATCTCCCCAGTAACACTCAGGTGTCTTGGGCTGGTCTGGCTCTCTTCTCTTCCACTGTGATATTTTTCAGTCAATGCACGCCTGATTCTTTTTTTTGTTCTTTCCTGAATTGCAGGTAGCTTTGAAAAAACACGCATGAACCAGCCCTGTCAGGTGAAAAATAAAGGCTCCTGATTGCTACCATTATTATTATACCACTAGACATTTTATTAACACTAAAGTGTGACATTTCCCTCCAAAGAAAGGCCTTCTTCTGCCCTTCTGCATGGCTACTTTATTGAATCCAAACTCCATTTCCGAGGATCTTCACCTGTTTAAACGCTGCTGTGTTTCTAAAAGCAATTTAACCTTTCATCTTTTATGGATGGATCCTTTTTTAACAAAAATCCTATAGGGCCATTTTTCTCCTCATCTCCTTGTGATCTCAGTGATATTACGTGATGTAGCTTTTGAAGAAGAAATGCCGAAACAGCAGCTTCACCACCTGCAGCTAATGCAGCAGGAAGACGGAAAAGGCAACCTGGAAAAATCCCTTTTCAACATTTCTCTCACAAGCTCCTGGTAAGAATCCCCAAAACTGACAATGCCTCTTGCATAGAAATGAAGGGCAAGTGCTCAGGAAGGAGAGAATGTCCTGGAGATTCTGCCAACGTAAAACCTATCAGCTTGTTTTCCAGCCTCACATTCTCTCATTGCATCGATGACTCAAGTGCCACCCAGATTTAATTATTTATTTTTTGCAATTGCTGTGTGTTGTCTCAGGTAACACAGTCCCCTGGGATGAAGAAAGTCATTCTGAACACAACGAGGGCCCGAGAGGTGCAGTGTTTAGAGACAGAACTGTTTTCAAGGCATTGTAGGAGGATTTTACTGCTTACTTACTGCACAGCTCACATGGGACTCTTGGTTCAATAAAAAACAGACAAACTACAGACACTAGTACATATTTTCCTCTACTAAATCCTCTAATCCTAGCTCAGTCCAGAGTACTCAGAGAAATTCAGCCTCTCTCCATGCCAATACATGTTTCTCCTTCTCCCTCCTCAGCCCAAGCATCTGTCTGGTTTGTCCTTGCAGCAAGTCCAGCACTCCCTGAGCCCATGCACACCACCCTGGGCAGGGATTTACCACCAGGAGCCACAGAGCTGCACTAGCACCACCAGGTCCCTTTCTCCTCTTCCAATCTGCCTTGGTATTGAAGCTGAGTGATGGCTGAAGCCCACAGGGTTTTTGGAAAGACCTCTGCATGTGCAGAGTCCTCCACAGTGCTCTACTGTGTGCCCATGGAGAGGCATCTGCCTCTGTTGCCCAGCCAGGATTACCCAGTACCACCAGCACACAGAGAGCCCAGGAGCACACAGAGAGCCCAGGGACCGTGGAAAGCACATGGTTTCTCCAGCCAGGGCCAGACACCCTCTGTCCATATGGGCCACCTTCAGTTCCTTCCCAATTCCCTGGCCAGGGAGACCCAGGCAGCAGGTGGCTGTTGCAGCCTTGCCCATGTGGGAGGGATGGTGCATCCAGAGGATCCCTGGTGACCTACCCTCTCCTGACCCTGCATTCGCATAGCATTAATCCTATGTTTCCTCATCTAATGGCTCTTGTAGGCTGCACCACTTTCCCAATGCTGCTCAATGCATCAGGAGCATTGAGGCCCAAGGAGGCCCAAGTGCTGGAACAAGAAACTGAACTGGCTGAGCAATGTAAACAGCAACTGCCACAGCCACAACAAGGTCCTGCGGCGCCTGCAGACTTAGGCCATGGGCTCATGAATGGTAGCCAGAGTGATTCCTGTCAGCAAGCCCTGCTGGGAAAAAAACTCATACCCTGGTTTTCCTGAGTCATGGAGAACTTCTTAGGAAGTTTTCAGGGAATTTTGAACCAGTGACAAGTAGAGGATGTGGACCTTTTCTTTATAAGGATCTCTGATTGAGAATTGTCTGATGACTATGGACTACTGAGTACTGCAAATGGAAGTTTCCTCCTTGGCGTGGGCAGCTGTCCCTGAGTGGGAACAGTGCTCACTGACCCTGAATACAAGTTATTTTGCAGATCTTCTGCTCCTTCCCCTCTCCCCTTCCCTGCTCCTCTGTGAATCAAGTGTCAGTTTTTAGTCTTGGAGCTTTCGCTTCAGTAAAGCTTCTCCCAGTCACACCTGTGAACATCTTCTTGCTATGGAAGGTGTTATTGTGCATTTCACCCACAAATGAAAGGTGGTGAAGTCTCAGAGATGTGCCATCCCAAAGCTGCAGTTAAAATCTACAGTTATCTGCAATTTACTTTATAAAACACATTAATAAAAATAATTAAAGCCACATAGCCAGAGCATCCACCAGCCAAAGAGACATCATTAACATTCCCTGCACCTGAATAACAAGCAAGGAAAAACAACATGGGGATTTAGAGTTCAACTTGCAAAAGATAACACCATGCATTAGAAGCGAATGAGCCTCCCAATGGGAGCAGCTCTAGAGAATGGAAAGAAAATAAAGTAGGGCAGTGTGCCAAATTCAGGAGGTTTAAAAAAAATAAGCAGCACAGCCATCACAAAAGAATCCCCGTTTCAGCCCAGCATGGGAGGAAGTATGAACTGAAACCCAACGAGGATTTCCATGTTACTGTCTTAATTTGTAAAGGCTTTGAAAAATAACACAATGCTGAGCCGGTCTTTCTTTTTTTGGAAGAGGGGAGAGGGTCAAAGGGAACTGTATTGGTTATCAAATAATGACAGAAAAAGCTATTCTCTCTGGCTCTCCTAAACTCCCAAGTGACTTGAAGGGACACAAAACACATCCAAAGAATCCCTTGCACAGGAAGGCAAAGCAAAGCCTGCACCTTTCTCCAGCGTGCTGCTCTTGTGTAGTGTTCCCTGCCTCCTTGCTGTGCACTGACACACAGCAGCTGTCCCCCAGAGGGACAGGAACTGCACCTTGAAATGGAGACTGATGCTTTTCCTCACACAGGAAGACAATCTCTGGTGACTATAAAGCATATGGCAATAATGGCAGGATCAGGTCTCGTGCATTCAGTGACAGTTCTGGACACGCACCACAACGAAGGGCTCACACCCTGCAATTACTAATCCAAGCTGGGGGGAGTTTATGCTAGTAACACCCACAGGTACTGCACAGAGCCTTTTTGTCCATGTTTTCGAGGCATGTCACATTCATACAAAACTTTGCCTCCTGTTTTCAAACCTCTTCAGGATTTTTGCTTTTCCCCATTCTTATTCTGACAATTTTAATTATATAAACCCAGCTTCTCACCTTTTGTTGCTCAATGGATATAGGAGAAGGTGAAATGCAGGTAGAGCACCACAAAAGCAAAAGGCAGGTGAGCTTTGAAGGAAAAGGGATCTAGGAAAGGGACATAAAGGAGCATAGAAATGGAGGGCTGATCTCTGTTGTACTCACAGCATGTAGTAAGCCAAGCGACGGCTACTGTACCTTAGCTAGGCAACCGGTAGAAAAGCAAACCTTCCCTGTGATCAATAGGGTAACGGTGAGAGTTTGATTAGCCTTGGAAAAATTACAATAAGGAGAGAACTTTTTCTCTCCATGGGCTGGGTGATTTCCCTGTGAAAGTTTTTACAAGAATGAGGCTGCATATAATGTGTCTTGTTAACCCAAATTACATGCACTCGAATTCCCTCTCTTTCCCCAAAGAAATCAGAGAAGAAATCAGGCGTGAAATGGCATGTGGGTGGGGCTGAGCAGAGCAAGCAATACACTTGTAATTAAAAGAGACTCGCTGAGCCCCCACTCCTCAGAGCCTTTCAGTTTTTCTGCTGGGCTCTGCTCACTACCCAGAAACACAAGGATGTGCTTACTACTCCGATACTGACTGTACGTGCTCCAAGCAAGAGAAAGCATGCTGCAGGAAACAGGGTGCCTCTTGCCTTTTTCTAGGTCAGGAAAGCCTCAGAATTGAACTTCATGCTGCAGAGCAGGTCTGTATGCCAGAAAATGTGTCTTCTACTAATCCGTCAGGTCCGCTTTTTAGTATCTCAGGTAGAAGGGCTGTTGTCCTATTCACTGGAAACAACTGGGCAGTGTGGTTCATTGCAGCTTCATTTTTCTAATTGTGATCACAGCTTTTGCTACCACATAATGTCACCAACTTTTTTCACCAGACACACTGGGGGCCCTTTCTGTTCTGCCCTCTCCCTCTCTGAACATGAGACCACAACAATGTTCTGCTCTGTTTGCCCTGGCTGGCTGAAATTCCCCGAGCTGGTCACTGTTAGTGGGACAGCACATGTGACACTGCTCACAGCATGTTTGCTAACCGCGTTTCATTGATGAGGAGGCCTGAGGGTCTTTTGAGCCTTTAGGTGCCTGAATACTGTGGTGAGTTTACCGTTTGCTCCTCCAAAGTCCTGTAGGAGAGCTGGCAAGCTGCGGCTGAGCACACAGGTGCTCCGAGGCCAGTGCCGTGTGTTGGTGAGACACGGAGCCGGGCACAGTTCCTCCCAGGAGCTTCTCTGCCGCCTTCACACGCTCGGAACTTCTCCGTGGTTTATCTCTCTCACAGCCTTGTGCAGCGAGGCTACAAAAACTGACTTGGAAAGGGACGATCCCAGGCCGGCTGACGGTAGAGAAATAAAGGCACCTGCGACTTCCAGGAGGCTCCTCGCACAGCAGAGAGGGCCTTGCACGCTGTCCTTTAGCCCTGGATGATGCAGCCGTGTCCCTTTCCTAACCCTTTCTGCCCTGAAACTCTTCCTTCTCCGCAGAGGCCCCGCAGCTGACCCGCTCTGCCCACACCGACCTCCACCCGACGGCCCGGCCCCGGCCGGACGAACGAGGACCGGCAGCGCCACCCCCCGGAACCCTCCCCGGAGCCGCCGAAGTTCCCCGGCTCCGGGACCCGGCTTGTCACAGCCGGAACGGCCCCATGGCCTGGAAGTCGAGAGCCAGGGAACGGGACATACAAGTCGGGCGGTGCTGGTAGCTCCCGGATCGAACGCGGGGCCGAGGCCGCAGGTGAGTGGTGCTGAGCAGGGGCAGCAGGCACCCGGCGGCATCCGAGCCTCAGCCTTGCTCCAACCCCAGCTGGAGCAACCTGTTTATTACAGCTTGAACGGCAAGGCTGGGCATATGGGAACTGTAATTCCCAATCCCTGGCATAAGATCCATAGGCATGGAGTCCCTGTTTCCCAGACAGCAGAGAAAACAGTGTACTGGGTTGCTCCTATTATTAACAACAGTAACGGAAGTACTAATAGTGCAAATATGAATAATTTGCACTGTAGCTGTGCCAGAAGTCTCCCCCTCCCAGTGGGGTCTGGTTGTGTCAGGTGCCAAAACATATACAAGACCCAGCATCATAGAATGGCTTAGGTTGGAAAGGGCCTCAAAGGTCATCCATTTCCAACCCCCTGCCATAGGCTGGGACACCTCCCACTAGAACAGGTCGCTCAAAGCCTCATCCAGCCTGGCTTTGAACATCTCCAGGGAGGGAGCAGCTACAACATCCCTGGGCAATCTATTCCAGTATCTCACCACCCTCACTGTAAAGAACTTCTAACATCCAGTTTAAATCTCCCCTCTTCCAGTTTAGACTCTTGGTCCTGTCATTACAAGACCTTGTCAACAGTCCCTCCCCAGCCCTCATGTAGCCCCCTTCAGATGCTGGAAGGCTACTACAAGGTCTCCTGGAAGCCTTCTCTTCTCCAGGCTGCAGAGCCCCAGCTCTTGTAGCCTGTCCTCATAGCAGAGCTGCTGCAGCCCTATGAGCATCTTCGTGGCCCTCCTCTGGACTCACTCCAACAGTTCCATGTCCTTGTGTTGGGGGCTCCAGAGCTGCACACAGTACTCCAGGTGGGGTCTGAGGAGAGCAGGGCAAAGGGGCAGAATCCTCTCCCTTGGCCTGCTGGTCACACTGCTCTTGCTGCAGCCCAGCACACAGTTGCTGTCTGGGCTGCACTCACACTGCAGGCTCATGTTGAGCATTTCATCACCCTAGATCCCCAGGTCCTTTTCCTTAGGGCTGCTCTCCAGCCATTTGCCACCCAGCCTGCAGTTGTGCTTGGGATTGTGCCAACCTAGGTGCAGGACCTTACACTTGGCCTTGTTGAATTTCATGAGGTTGGTCTGGGCCCACCTCTCCAGCCTGTCCAGGTCCCTCTGGATGGCATCCCTCCCTTCTACCAAGTTGACTGTGCCACACAGCTTGGTGCCATCTGCAAACTTGCTGAGGGTGCACTCAATTCCTCTGTCCATATCACTGAAAAAGATGTTAAACGGCACTGGTCTGTGAAGAAGATTGTGAAGAAGACTTCACAATCCAGAGACTCAACAAAGCATAGGTGAAGAAGCACTTCAGCCTCACATTTACATCTGAAGACTGGGCTGCCAGTGGAATTTAATGGCAGGATGGGTATTTGATTGTGAAAGTAGTGTTGTGACTCTTCCCCCAACTTCTGCTTCTCTGGACATTTCCCTGTGTAGATGCGTAGACCTGCCATTGCTTCCAGGCATAGGCTTCTCCAGCTCTCTAGCCCTGGATGTCCTTGAAGCCCACTCTTTCCTTCTCTGTTTGTGTCTCTTTCTTTTCTGTGATGGTGTGCTGGCACCCTGCCCACTGGGTACTCGGTGCCTGCCCTTAGCTGCTGGCTTTGTTCTTGTTGGTGAAGCATAGGGGACGGTACCAGTGGACCTGGTGATGCAAGGAAAGGCTGCGCTTGCGATAATAAGCCGAGTAAGTAAGCCCTAGGGTGAGTAACCTGGGACAATATGCTGGTGGCGCTGCCTTCCTCCAGGGACCAGAGACAAGGAAAAGAAACAAAGGAGACTAAGTGAAGAGACGCAAGCAGGTGGCACTGGGGAGGCAGCAGGTGGAAGCAAGACTGCGTACAAAAGATGAAAAGGGGAATGCATGGAGAATACGAAGCTGAAAGAGATGCTCGATCTGGGACAAGGGAACACTGAACAAGGAGCCACATTTTAGGTCTTTGCAACAATAGGTTGTGAAGAGGTCTGCTTAAGAGAGGATCAGTTCACCTCCGTGACTGACAGCTGCTAAATGTGTCAATAGCTCAAAAGGAGATGTTTTTAGTGCATGCACCTCAGGCCGCCACTGCTGATCTGCTGCCTCAGGTCAGATACATTTTATACCCTGTAAAACAGCTGCATCTTCAACCATTCCTGAGAATCACCCCTCCTCTGCAGTGATCACAAAGCACTTCTCATTCACAGTCTCCTTCTGACACTTAGAGTATCTCAACCCTTAGCAACAGGTGATGACAGGGCATGACATGTTACATCAGTGTTTCAGTCTCTAGAAGATTAAGATTGGATTTCTCCTACTTTTGCATTAATGTCCTGTGAGATGCACAGGGCTCACTTTGCAAGCAAATGTTGTCTTTTCTGCACATGGGGGTACAGCTGAGCTCTGCAAAGAACATGGCTAATATTGGTAATCCTTTATGTTTGTTTGGTTGGGGTTTTTTAATTTACAAAACCTTTACTTGGGGCAAACTCAACATAATCCTATGACAATCCAGACACCACATCAAGAACACATACAAATTAAATTTGGTTTTCATTAGTGCCCCCTCATAAACAGCTGAGATGCAAAGCTGTATTCTTTTAAAAGAAATTTCTTGCAACTGAGTTTACTACAGGCTGGGATCTGGGACTGACAGTCCTGCCTGGTTCACTTTCATGAGGGAACTACTGAGGCTTTTTGGATATTCCTGCACTATACAGTGTAAGATGACTCAGGAATTACTCAGATAGCTCTCCCAGCCTCTACACAAAGCTGAGCCTGGCCTGGCTGGGCTCCTGCACTGGGCTGTGGGCTGCCAGGCCAGTGATCACCTGGTAATGCACTTTGGCTCCTCCACAAAGCTGATCAGGGAGTCACCTAATAAAACCGCTAGAATTGTGTGTTGGCAACCAGTGCCTGTAGTCTTGATCTGTGTCCAAAAGCAGTGAGGAGAATGAAGCAAAGGGGTTCTGATGTTATTTGGGTATTTACTTAATTTTCTTACAATATTCAAATGTTCTTGGAAACCTATGAAATCTGAGTGTCAGTTCTGTGGAAGGACTGTAAATGCCAAACTGGAGCTCTGGGCAAGCCTGTGTTCAGTAGCGGGAGAATCTGGAGACATAGTGTTAATCCAGCTGGGCCACATCAGTCCATTTCTGAAAATTAATAGAAACATAGGGACAGACAGGTTGGGCACATGGGACCCAAATGGGGCTGGTTTGTGTGTGTCCAACCAAGGAGCTTTCCCAGAGCTGAGACAGCTACAAACACACATTTGGCATTCCCGAGCACCACAGATCAGGTACCATGTAACTGAAAGTCTTTCGACCTCTCTCATGGATCCCGTTAACTGGATCATTAACAGTGATCAGCTATGCAAATGGCCAAAGAGTTAAGCAGCTATTAACAGAGGACTCTTTTAGTGTTTCCAAAACCACGCCTGTGCAGCTAGGTGTTTTCTGGTTCTCTATGCACACGTTAAAGCAAAACTGCAGAGTAATAAACGTTACTATTTAAAAACACCCAACTTCAGAAGGGCACATTCGGTATAACTTTCCTCTTTATGGAGGAATAACAAAGGATCCCTAAGCTTCTATGGTTCTGCAGAGACTATAAAATGATTGTGAGTTTAACTGAATCTTTCCTGGTTTTCGAGGTATAAGATTAGTGTATCTCAGGGGAATACTCTTTGTTAATACTTGAGGTTCAGTCCAGCTGCATTTTTCCTGCATTTTATGGCATCTGGTTTTGTCACTTTGAACAGTTAAGTAAGGCACCAAGATAAGAAACATACCTAAAATTAAACTCTGTAAAGACATGAGGCTTGGGTTCACAGTTTCCTGTTACAGGCTTTGTAAAGCTGGAAGCTCAGGGAGACAGAAATGTTCAGCACTAGTGCAGTAAGTGGCATCTTTCCTTGTTAATTATTCATACGTAACAACAGATCTACTACTAAGTAAGTACATTTAATGAAGAGAGACATCTTACAGTAGCAAAGAGCAGTTTTGGGTACAAAGGCAGCATGTGTAATAGGCTGGGTTTATCTACTTCAGATTTCTGACAGAAAGCTTGGAAGTGTGAAGGGAAACGCAATGCCCTTTACCTTCCATTAACAGCAAGGGCTGGGGTGCTGAGCAGTTACTAAGTACTGAATGATTAAGTATTGTTACACACAGGACAGGTTGTTTTTTCCCTGACCCATACAACATCAATCTGATATGGTTCCTCTAGCCGAAAGCCTTACCAGTAAAGTGGGGATGGTGTCACCACTAATACAGTGACTTCTTATCCCACCAGTCCTGCACTCCTGGCCTCCAGGCCCCATGTTCTTGCCAAACACTCTTACAATGGTTTTGATATAGAAATATATCTTTACCTTCTCTCAGTTGTAAAGCTCCTAGGACTTTTACTGTATCTCAGGAAAGGAGGAAGGAGGAAAGGATAGACATGCTCTAAGCCTTACCTCTTTTGACTGCGTTTAGTTTTCCACATCCCTCCTTCAGAAGCCCATGCTGTCTCATCTGCAGTTACCAAATAATATGATCTACTGTCTCCTTCCTGGAAAAGGAAGATTTCCTTCAGTACTATCCATTATAAGTTTCTCTGAATTTGTTGTGATTGATTTGTGTGTTCTCATATATTGTGTAAAACCCTAAATGACCATGCAGTAGTTTCAGGTTACCATTTTCCAGAACAAAGTAAATCAGGGTCTCCTGTCCTCAGCATGGCTTGGTCAGACGGCACTTAGAACCCAGAAGGTGTCTGGAGGTATACGCACATGGTCACATTCACCTGCTGCAGTTTCATTTTCTCTTGGCTTCCCATGTGAAATGTAATGACTTCCACTTTGGAATTACATGCAGTTTACTCTAGTTTAGCACTGTTCACTCAGGAGCTACGAGCTACAAAGCACTTTCTCAAAGTAACATTAAGTAACCTCTGGACAGCCTCCATGTGTCAACTAGAGAGTGTCCGGGCTGGGAACAGGAGATAGGAGTCCTGCCTTGGCCTCTGTTCCAGCCAATAGCAGAAAAAGAAAGAGCAGAAATACCTGGAGTCCTGCCAAACATGTTCTTCCATTTAACACCTAGCATCACCTCCAATATAAATGTGGAATTAAAATGGACTATATTTTCATGCAGATCTTGTAAAAGCAGTCTGGCTCCCAGTCTTTTCTAAGCCAACTGATAATGATGTAGCTGTGTAAGTGGCAGGAACACACCCTAGGCTCCCAACATAGATCCCTGGGAACCCAAGCAGGTTTATGGGGAGAAAATAGTTCTACAAATAGCTGCCAATGTATTTTCCAAGACTCCTCTTTTGTGCTGGAATAGCCAGAAGGGGCTCTGGAGAATCCTACCAGTGCCAGTGGGTGTTGGTGTGCACAAGCTATAACCTCTGGGATAAAACAGAAAGACAGAAAAGGAGAGTATGAACACAAAACATGACTAGGAACTGCCTGCACTTGGTGAGCTAAAGAGTAAAGAATCACAGAAAAGAGCATTGTATAGCTTTTATATTAATCGAAAATGGATTCCTGAATTCTGGAGGCACAATAGGGGTGGAACTGGAAAAGACATCAAGATAAATGAAGGCCACAAATGGCCTTCATTACGTTACAGAACCTTTCAGAGTGTGTGTGGTTAGGTCTATTTCTGTAAGATGAATGGCACCGACTGCAGTGTAACTTCTGCTGTCATTTAGCATGTTGGGTGAAGTGTGAGGAGTCAGTGCCAATGTATATGAAATGGAGAAAGTCTGGGCCTGTATTAATTAGAGTTGACTGAAAGAGATGGCAGAAACATCCATGATTGATTTCTTTAAACACAATATCAGCTCCAAAAAGCATCAGCAGCTGTCCAGGGCAGCCAGCAGCCTGTTTCAAGAATTCTTTTACAAAACTTGCCCAGATGAAAGTGAGCACAGTGCTGGAGGGGAAGAGCCTCCTTTCAAAGAGCAGAGCAAGCTCATGGGTATGAAACATCTCATCTCCTGAGTCTATGGGCAGCTCACGCTTGTCTGCCAGGTCCTCCAGAAACAGTCAGATCATACAGTAACAAAAATTGATATAAAAGCTTTTGAGCTACTTCTAAAGGATCACTGCATGTGAACTAAGAAAGGCAAGTCTATGGTCAGAAGGGTTAAATTCACTCGACAACAGTCTGCAATTCCAGTACAAAGGTTTAGGGGATCTACAGTCTGAAAACGTTGAAACTACCTGGCTAGAATAATTACAGAAGCAATGGTAAATGAAGTGTTCTGCCTCAAAAAGTTCCATATGACCTTTAGAAATTCTCAGAACCTCTAGGTGGAAGTGATGCAATGTCTTTGGGGACTTGGTCCAGGCAATGCCGTCTATTCCGTCTGTGGATGACAGACCTGGCTTTTCAGAAACTGTTCTTCCCTGCTTTCTTGTGATCAGCTTTTTGCTCCATCACAGCTTGCATATTACAGAGTAACTCTTTTATTAATCTTCATTTCCAGAAGAAGAACAACATAAACCAGAGTGATCAAACATATGGAAATGATGTGAGAAAGCAAATTAAATAGTTGATGGGAAAGCAATTTCTGGAGGCTGGAGGCTGTAATCAGAACAAAACAGATGAAACATGTCCATGTTGATCTCACATTGCACTACCAATGTGCCAGGTTAAGCAGATGGACCACATCGCTGTAAGTGATGGTAGTTAGGTAAAAACCTGCTCTGAACAATATTTTGAAGGTGTGACATGCTAAGGCAGAGCCACCAGAGCTGTGGGGTAGCTCCAGAGGCACAATGGCTGTCTGCATCAGAGGCTTTTGGCCAAACAGGGTGTACAACAGCTGCCAAATTAATCTTGTAAATTCACCAAGGGCAGAACTGACAAGATCATAAATATGCCACTTGGGCTCCTTTTTTCTTTTACTTATTAAGGAGATCCAATAAGATCTATCAGACCTTATGGAGACGTGGAGAACCTCCTAGAGAATTTTGGGTTTTAGCTTTGCATAGGGAAGAAATTGTCTCTAGCTGTCTAGTAAAGGTTTCAGATAACACAAATAATAGATGGATCCAAATTCCCTAACATTGTTAGTCTTTACTGGACCAATATGCTCATGGAAAATCCCTTTCTTAGGGACACTTTAAATTACCAAAGGATGAGAATCTTCTCACTGTTTTCAAATAATAACCAAGAAACATTAAATTGCACAGTAATTACTATGCAGTGGATGGAGAACAGCCTGGGTAGTTTTGTGTCATTGCAAGAGAAATCCATGGTTATTTCTCTTGGCAGTGCTGCAAATTTGTTGTGGCTCCTCATGTTAATTACTCAGTGATCTGTGTGCACCTGGACAAAGCTACTGCTGATATTTGTCAGTTGAACCAGGTCCCATAGAACTGCATAACATTTTCCAAATATTTGTGACCTTCTTGGTTTAGCTGTTACTTTTTTTTTTTTTTTCCCATGGGAACTGGCCTAAACTCTGCAATGGATGGAACAGGATAAACTCCAGTGGATAGAAAGATTTCTTTCTTTAATGAAAATCTTAATTATTTCTGTGGCTGCTGCAAAAAAATGTAGCTTCCTGTTAAGTGCTGGATTTGCCAATCTAAGAAATTGATACAGTGGCATGTAAAGAAGCTGTGTAAATACATGTGCAGAGCCATGCCTCTACAGGGATTTTTTTTTAACAGAAGAAGAACTTCCACAGAAGTGGCATTCCCAGGAAATAACTGTAATTTGCACAGTGCCATGCATTAGAATGCTAAATGATATTGCAAGGTCTGAGTTTACTGCCAGTAGGTCGCATATTTTAAGTACTATGCTTTGCACTAAACAAACCCTCCAGATATTTACTGACCTTCATTGCTACAAAAATCCAGTTGTTAGGCCAGGAAGAACTGCTAATGTCATACTAATCTGATCAGAAATCCAGCAAATGCCCACTATTCCTTTTTACCTAGTCCTTCAACAAAAAAACTGTCAAATTGATCAATGCCATTCATGGCTCCGATCCAGCACAACTCCATCTCTCCCAGGCTGAATGGTGAGAAGAAACACATGTTTAATTAGCATAAAATGTTAGAGGGGACAGTACAATTGTAGCAGAAATAGTAATAATGTAAAATTCTGTCTGTTAGGCCTGTCAATGTTTGCTTGTCCAGCAGAAATTTTTTGAGGCTGGGTTCTCTCGCTCAGGATGGAAAACTGGAAGTAACTTGTTTGACGTTTCTGGTCAGTCCTGCATGTGGCTAGAATCAATTCCCATGACAAAACATGGGCACAACTGTGTGACAGAGCAAGTCTTGTCTGGGCTGCACGTCGCTCCATTTAAAGAGTGAAAGCTCCCTACTTGAGAGTCAAAAGTGGAACTAAACTCAGCCAAAGATTTAGCCTTTTCTGTAACTGCCGTTTCTCATCTGATGCTTCTTAACTGCAGATAGGAATAGACAATGAGTGATGCAAGTCAGCACTCCTGTTCATGGCACAAGGCCAAAGCTACTTTCAATTAAAAAAACCAAAAACTAAAAGTGACTCCATGACACCCTAAATGCTAAAGGACTAGCTTTGTGCATAGCTTACAAACCAAGGAATGTTAGCAACATGAGACTTTGGTATTGATTACAATTACAAATAATTACAGTTAATAGCAAATATATATCTTTCGTTTCTCCTGCTCCCCAGGAGGCCAGTTTGCCTGCTGAACATTTAACATTTGCAGGGAAGTTTACCACATCCAGCACACGGAGGCTGTGAAGATGACTTCCTGGCAGCAGAAGGAGGGATAAACACTTCATTACCAACAGATTTACTTGTAAAAGGCACCACTCTGCCTTTGGGTGCAACCATCTTTCTCTCCCCTCACCACCTCCTCCCGGTGACTTTTCAGACACATTACTGATAATTCACCTAATATATTAGGACAGAGTCAAACTTGAGTCAAAAAGTTCACATCACTTAAAGCATCCCAGCTAAAGCCTTCAATGAACTAAAGACTGTGTCTCTGCTTACAGAAGTGAAAACATGAGCGCTCTGAGTCCAGCTGCAGCTTGTCTTGATAACATGGCAGCTTGGTTATCTTAGTTACTATCCAGCTTTTTGCCCTCTTTTTTAGTGACTTGTCAGTCCCAACATACTCTTAAACCACATTTTTATTCACTGTAGAGCAAAAATATAATATTTATTCCCTCGTTCCTCTTTAGTTAGAATGAGAACAATGCCATGATCCATAGAGGCCCTGTTACCCACAGGGGTAGTGGTGTATCATACCAAAGACTCTGAGCAGCTGTAAATGCAGCACATGGGAGGGTGTGAGCAACGTTTGTGGTTTGCTGTACTTGGCTCTTAAAGCAAAGATACCACAGACTCAGAGAAAATTAGTTGGAGTACGAGATTAAGCAGCGTTTCAATGAACTCACTCAGAGGACGAGTCAAAAAGGACTTGAAGGTCTGGAAAAGGAAGAGCAGTATTATAAGCCTGGAAAACAGAGATGCAGATTGCTGGCAGCTGCACCAAGCAATGGTTGCACAAGCATTTCACACCCACCCAAACCCTTATTGCTGACGTGAACTGGAGGTGTTGTATGTATATTTCACCTGTAGTCTTTTCAAAAGCAGGTGAAAGTGATCTCGGGAGTGCAGATTTTACAGATCGTTATTTTAGCTGGGGATAAATTAATTGCTGCTAGGAATGGTTGAAATCGTCCTCAGTCAGAAGGTATACATTCCTGCAGGAAAAAACTCCAATGAGGCATTCAGCTGCTTGGAGGATTCACACTGTAGATGTTGTGGACAGTCACACGCTGTGAGGTAAATGTTTGCCAGTGTCAGTATGAAGAATTCAGGTAAGCAGGAGGATAGAAACTGTGAGGCTGGAAGAAGATCTACCCTTCATTAAAGTGAACTGAGCCTATTGCCAGTGGTTAGTGGTGTGTCCTGGAGAAGAACCAGGACTAAAAAGATGGAAGGAAAAGAGGAAAAAAAATTTCTAAAAATGTCCAAACTTAGCTGTTCACACTGTATTTGATTTTATGACCCTTTCTAATGGAAATACATTGAATTTCATAGTGAAAAACAGTGTCAGAGTTATGTAATTAATACTGGCTTTCTGAAAGAAAAAAAAAATTAAATTGCAATTGTCATATTCACCTACTTTCAATTAAAATCTGCCTTCCAAGCATTCAGTCACTGTGAAGACCATAGGCACGTACACGTGGGGCTTCTTTTCATGACCTGAATGTCTTTGCTATTATGCCTAAGCATGAAGCCTGATGCTTATTTTGGTTTGTATTTTTCTCATTTTCCTTTAGGTTAATATTGTTATGATTAGACTTTACGTTCCAACAGACAAAAAAACATAACAGTTGTAGAAAAGTGCTATAAATATGTTTGGATTGTTTAAAAGCTAGGAAGAAAATATAGTTTGGAAACCAAAATAACCTGGAGGCACTTTCTCCATCCATAGTATATTTGATAAATTGACTTTTGCTTCCAGGGCAAGAATTCAGTTTCTTCATTAGTATAACAATCCTTAACCTTCTCTTCCCAAGCTTAGATAATTTCAAAGAAAAACAAGTTTAATGAAATTGCAGCTATTAATTGTGTCAATAAATTTCAAGTTAAAATTTCAACTGCATATCACTTTAAGGTGATGCTATCCCTCTCTACCATAGATCAAAATATATTTATTCAGCATTCTTAAAATCAAATCTCCATTCCCTTTGCTTGACAAGAACAATCCAGAGTGCTGCTGAGTACCATGGTGACTTGAAAGGTTTTCTAGTGTGGAATGCCCTTTTATATTCTGTATTATGTATGAACTCAGAGACAATATCTGCATTATCATAAATAAACTAGAGAAAATGTATTTCAAAAAGTTTCTTGAGTCAAAAAGTAGCAAATCATTGTATGTATTTTCCATATTTGTATAGGTTTCATTATATTCTCATTCTAAGTTACTCTTAAGTCTCTTTCATATTTAAAAAAATTAACTACACACCTATCATGCAAAATGTAAAGAAGTATGTTCAACTAGTTCAAATTAGATATACAGTAAAAATACACTTCCAAAGAAATATCATTTCCATTTTTGTTCATGTTTTTAACAGAATTTCAGACTAATACATCAAATGTGGAACTGTACAAGTATGTGAAGAAACATTAGGATCGCAGTAGTAAAAAAATGTACAGCATTCAAAACCAACAAGCTCTAAACAACCAAACAATACCACAGGATTGAAACAATCATGGGGACAACATAGGTCATTGGAGCCAGTGAGTGAATCCTAATGCACCTACATAAAGACCCTACATAGAATATTGTCTCTTATTTATACGCAAAATCCCTGATTTGATTAAACCAGACAATTCCTCTAATTGTCTCTTATAGGTTTTAGATAAGATTGACACAAGAATATTCCCCTTCAGAAATGTCAGTTATTTGAAAAGGCAATATTGAGGGTTGATCTGAAAGGTATTTCCATCCACGTGGATTCAGGTAGTTAGAATACAAGATGACAAATAATAAATAGCACTGCAGTTTTAAAGAGCCATTTGATCTGATACCCGCTACATTTGCTGCAACGCTCCAGGGTTCAGGATTCAGGTTTTTAAACTGTTTCCAGGTTAATACACAGGGTTGTTAACTATGGGCTGTGTCCATTTAATAGTGGACCAACATTGCCTTTTAAATCAAGAAAGGATCCAGCTAAGCATGTGGAAAAAAAAAAAATATATATAAAATCTCCAGGGGAATTGACACTGAACAAAACATTACATAACAGCAGAACCTGTGTCTGAATGACTTTGAAAGGCAGATATGCACTCTTTTACAGTCCACTAACCAGCACAATTTCCTTATTAGACATTTATATTATGAGGACAAATGTCTTGGACAAACCTGTAACAGCTACCAATTCAACCCTAATTATCTTTTCTTAATGTTTCAGCAGTGTGCATAAACTTCATGAACTGTATTATCCTGTTGGGTTTTCTGACCAGAATTTTCCCTTTCACATATCTTAGCTAGTTATAATTTTTCAAGGACTGTTTTGCTTTTCAGATAACTCACCTGTGGGGGGGGTTAAGCAGAAGTGTAAAAAAGGTTAATAAATGACCTAATTATGTCAGCATTTCTATCCTACAGACCTTATGCTCTGAGATCTCTCACTGATCTCGATAGGAATTTGACTTGTATCAGAATGGCCAATTTTCAGCTGAGAAAGCTGAATAAATGTAGCACTTTTAAAACCAAAACATTGTTACCCAAGAGCCTGGCCTACTAAATCATTTTCAATGCACTGAAACGGCAAAGAACCCAAATCTTGGCACCTATCTTGTTGTTTGTTTGGAATAATCTTTTAGTCATTTTGATCCAATGGGAATGAGGGATTAGTTTTAGAGAACTAGTCACAAACAACCTAACATTTGACTGAAATAAACCCATTGTGACAGGTTTGAAAAGGAACAAACGTATGCATCTTATGTACCACTCAAAATCTATAAAACTACTGGGCAAACAGCATAGTGTGTACTCCTTCTTACACATATTTAAACTTTGCTGAGGTATTTCTTTAATTACAGAAAAGCATCTTTAAAAACAATAGGAAGAAACCTCAAAATATGAGTTATATTCTGCACAGACATTTTGGGGGGGAACGAGTTCAACTGTATTGAAAGGTCCATAACCATTCAAGGAATAACCACTTTTGTTAGTATTGGTAATACTCTTCCTTGGCATTTTATTCCTTCAAAGCATCACAAAAAATGTAAGGCTATGACTCTGCAGAACATAATTTTGCCTCGATTTTGTCCACCAGTGTTGTAAAATAACCTGAAATATTTCTGTTTCTTTCCTAGGGAAACATTATCCAGTGTCCACCTCCGTAATGGACTGGTTGTGGCCACGCAGCTGTCAGAGACCCTGCTTTCCTCCTCCATTCAATGAAGCTCTTGCACAAAAGCAAGACTGTTTTCAGGAATTCTAGATGGAATCAAGTTTCTTTCACACATCAAGATTAAGTATAGTTCTTCTCTTTGAATTTTAACATTATCTCCCTGCAACTAACAATTATTTCTCTGCAGTGAGGACACCCAGACTGTTGTACAGACTGGATTTCTCACCCATAGAAACTTCAGGAACAGGAAGGATGCACACATCATACTTAGAGCTTATCCTAGGCAGATACTGTTCTTGAAGTGCAGTTTTCTAGTCCTTTTAAATACAACCAGCCTATCTTGATTGTGACACTAATGTTAAATGTAACTGCAGCCATTACCAAGTAGTTTCCATAAGTGGTTTTATTACTGGTTAGATTTTACAAATTCTGGTATTCGAACAGACTTTGACCTTAAAATTCTAAAACAACAAAGCAACCAATGAAAGGCTTAGGACTATTCAAAGTAACAAACTCTTAACATTTTTGCCCTGGTCATAAATATACAGAGAGAAAAAGAGAGAAGTGGACATGGAATCCAAAGAATGTAGATAAAACAGTATATAAGGCACATGGCAGTCTTTGAAAATACAGAAGCTTTAGCCAACTTAAATTAATTGCTGTTTCCCTTGCTCAGTCCACAAAACTGTACAGTTACACAAATGTTGTGTTGCAATAGATCTTCCAAGTTATTCTTCAGTCCATATTCCGTAATACCAGAACACTACATTTCCTTCTGTTTTTTTTTCAGGAGAGATCCTAATTGTGGTTAGTCAGTTGCTCAAAGCCTCTATTAAAATACACTTGGAATTTCAGCTAAGAATAATTTCTTTTTTAAAGAAATTATTAGGAAAGAGTCATCAGAAAAGATTCGTGAGAGTTGTTTGTGAAGGACTTCGAGATTCGTGAACCTCAAGACTTCCGGGCACTGATGTCAAGACAGATGTCACAGTAGGCATAGTAGGATTAGTCAAGTCCGTTAAAGTAGTGGGAGTGCTGGATGGACTCATGGAGGCATTGGATATTTCTGAGGCAGGACCTGATGGGGTTCCTGCTTGGAGTGTTGAGTCTGAAGTCTTATCCACCCCTGTGTTTTCTTGACGTAAGAGGTTCCGTCTGAATTTGGCTCGAGCATTTTGAAACCAAACCTGAAATAGTTTAATATAACAGGGTAGTATTTAAAGAGCTGCAGTGTTTAAAAAAGCAAAAGCATACTCACAAATTCACCAATACTTCAATCAGGGAAGATGTTTGTACTGGTAACATGCTAGAAAAGTAGCCCCAGTCAGAAGTGTCCGCTATATGGCTGTAAAGCATTCCTCTTTCCCTCTCCTGAAATCTTGCGTAAACAGTCTGCCTGGGCCAGGAGTGGACTAAGGATGGAGGAGGGAAGTCTTTCTGCACAGGCTGGGAAAGATGCTGGGAAATTTGGCAGCCTGCACGAATCCTCAACTGCCCTCAATCCCAGAAGTATTTGTCTGGATGAGGCAGACATCAAGCATCTGATGAATATAAAATAATGAGTTTCGGCATCCTCATATCTCAAGTCTACCTCCCACTGTAAGCAGCAGGTGACCCAGATCTCAGCACCCTGCCTTTTTCGGCAGGCCCCAAGAGCTCTCTCAGGGATTTTCTCATGTCTCAGCATCTGCAGCACTCTTACTTTTCTAAAAGGTCTGGCCTCTTCTCTCTCAAATGCTTCAGCTCCCTTTGCCTATGCCACTCTCCTTTTCCAAATGTTTTCAGTACTGGAATGATGTCAGGATGAAAGGCCCGGATGGTATTCAAGATCCACATTGCATTACAAACTGTCATTTCAGGAGGAATTACATCCACATAGAGAATTTTTTTCCAAGATTGCTACTTCCTGTATTATTTGATTATTATCTCTGAGTGAAGGACAAAAGCTATGATTTCATCTTTCTCAGTTAAATTTCATTGTTTAGGTCTAAGTAAATACTGCTTTCCACTGTTTGCAGGCTTTGCTTAAAGATAAAATATTTTTTCCTGATCTATTTGAAGATATATCAAATTAAATGTATTTGTGAAACTTGCATGAGACTGAGGCACAGCACGTTACTTTGGCTAAATTTGAAAGTGTAGTTAAATACTCTGTGTCCAACCTGAGCTGCGTGGGTACCAGGCAATGTTACTGATACAAACTAGCTGAAATTTCACTATGCATATTTATCAGAAGGGCTTTGTCACAGTCACATTCTTTACAGCAAACTCAGTCTTGATCCTACTGTTCTCATGTTGACCTGCTGTAAGGTGTAGCCCCAAGTCTTTCCATTCCAGATGCAGTGAGCCTCATCATGTCTGTCTGTCAGAGAAAAGAACTGAGCAAGTGGAAGGACCTGCATAGCCATACAGTATCTCCATCATATCTCCTCTATGGCACATACAGGGAGCTCATGAGGCCACACCAACCTGTAACAAAATTCTGACTTCTAGCTCTGCTACAGCAGGACCTCTGCCACAAGATCCGCTTTAAGCTGGACCATTAATGGAGGAGCAATCTGTAAATACAGCAGTCCTGTAAGGTGTCCTCTTTCCATCCTCAGCTTGCCAGACACAGAACTGGTGAACATGTCTCAACTGGTTTTCCTCTGACTGTTTTTCTTCTCATCTATGGATGCTCCAAATTCTCCCTATTGAGCACTCTTTTTTTTTCCTGGAAAGCTTTCTCCCCACCACAGGAGTCTTGAAGGTGCCTGCTCTCTCCAGGGAACATCACAAGTTCTAGCAGTGGCCATAGGAGCTGTGTTGATGAGCCATGCATAAACCACATCACTACAGGTCCTCGTTTCTGAAAGCTCACTATTTTAAAACTATTTTATATTGGCATTCCTTGTGCTAAAACATGTAGTTCAGAGGCTATTTATCAGTTTCATATATGAGTTTCAGAGCCTCATGTACAGGGGATGTAAATGAGGCAAACCAGTTTGTTCTGGCCACTTAAGCTGCAGTCCTAAGGATCCAGCTAGTTTGGAAAGGTAAAACATAGCAATTTGAACATTAAAGGATTTTTAACTTTTCAGTAAGAGATAATTTATATTTGCCCCACAAGAAATTAGGGTTGGATTTTTTTTCTTTGCAATACATCTAGCAGTTGTGAAAAGCACAATACACATGAAGGTGAAACTGAAGTTCAAATGCTGCCACTGTTACGTGTATGCACTATAGTTACATAGTAATTAAAACAGAACAGGCAAAAGCACTATTCCAGTTGCATATATACATACTTCTGTGTCATTTCACACTTGTGTTCATTTTAAATATACATATTTATCTATGCAGTAGTCTCAAATATGCATAACATTTCTGTTTCTAGTCACAAAACAATTTTCTTGTCTAAAGTGTAGAAGGCATAATAAATATTTTGTTTAGTTATATTGTTCCTAAACCTCCAACTGTTCCTTAACCTTAACATAATGAGACACTCTATGGCATTTTTTCTGTTTGTGGTTTGAAACATGTGAGCAGGATTATTGGGGTTTATGTATTCCCCTTTACCTTCCACTAAATATGGAAACCTGTGCTCAGATGCCCTTACCAAGGACTATTCATGCTGCTTTCAGGAGTCACACATATAATGTGGTTTATTCTCTCTTTAATATGGCAATTCATGTTACACTTAGAAAATAGCATGTAGCATTGTTAGTAGTATTCAAAAATAGAGATTGTGTGCCTACTTTCACTTTCTTCTTCACTGAGATCTTGTCAAAACTAATCAGTGAATGATTATAAAGTTCTTTCACATTGTCCAGTAGCAAATATTCATATTATTACTAAGTAAGACATCTACATATTTATTAATCTAAATTCTGAAAACACCTTGTCTTATAATGGAAAGGGATGATAGAATGGTAATATTCTGGGATGCACTGAAGATATGACAGCATTCAGCAAAGAGTTCACATTGAAGACTAGTGAAGGAATTAAAACTATTGTTTCCTGAGCTGTAGGAACGTGGGCTTGCTTCTCTCCTGCCCCATGTCATTACCTAGAGCTGTGCAAGCAGCGTGTAGGAGCCGACAGGACAGGGCTGCCCGTGCATAAGGGCAGGAGCCCTGTGTGCTCACATTGGCAGTCCAGGCCCTGCACCTGTAACAGTGCCACAGCAGAGCAATAATAACCCAAACATACATAACTGAAAGAATTGTTCCAGAAGGACTTATCGCACATCAATTACACAATTAGGTATCTGGTCTTCGGTGCTGAGGAATAAACAAAATCATTGGGAAGTATTTAGTGGTTTTCTGTCCAACTGTATCATTATAAGGCTGAGCTATTTCAAATCAAAGGGGAAAATACGAACTGAAACTGCCACTGAGAAATAAAGGCATCTGTGAGACTCACCACTGATGCTACCACATTTGGGTTAGCGGGGCTGGATGCCTGCAGCTGGGCAACTTAGCAGCTGGGCCGAATAATATTTGCTGTGGTTAAAATATTATACTACCTCTTCAGTGATCTGTGCTGTTTGTCTCCATCAAGTAAAAAAATAGGAATAAACCAGTATCTCCATATGATAGGGAAATACTGAAATTAATAGGCACAGTATTGTAAAGAATTTGGATACTGCAGTGAATGAGATCATCTAATCTCTTTAAAGAACTTTATGTTCTTGTCTGTAACACCTCCATTGTTGCAACTGTTATTTATTAGTTGTATGAATTGCTTGGGCTAAAAACAGGTTTTTCTAAGCAAAATTTTGCTCATTCACATAACTACTTTCAGACGTCCAGGTTTACTGAATTTTACTAACTAGTGCATGGAAAAATAAAAATATATTGCACCACAAAATGAACTACATTCATTGCACACACATTCTGATTACTCTGTCGTCATTAGTAAACACAGAGTGAAAGGGGAGCTATGGGATACTTTGTGAAGGAAAGCTGGGAGAGAAGCTGCAGCACACTGCCCTAAAGCAAGTCTTCACTGGAAGGCAGTGCAGGGACCCACACATGTCTGCAAATGTGCCTGCTTGTTGACTCCTGGAAACTGAACTGGCAAAGTCCAAATACATGCAATAATCTTTGCAGGGGTTTCATAGCAACTTCACTGGGAAGTGACTCAAGAAAGAATAAGCAGCGTACAAGACACCCACTAAAAATAATGCTTTATGTTCCTAAACTGCTTTTGCCATGGATAATCATATTCCAGACTCCTGGGGAGAGAAGAGGTATATACCTATTGCTATCAATCCATAACTTCCTGGGGCTATCTACTTCCACCTTCCTTTTCTAAACACATAAAAAGAAAGATCAGCGATAGCATACAATAATGGGGTTGTGTTCCTCAGCTGCAGTACAAGAAGCTCACGAATTAAATTACAAATATAAAGCTAAATAGGAATTTTTTAAATGTATTTTTTAAAAATATAATTAGGCTTACTGTGATTCTAGTGTGGCCACTTACAGAAAACAGACTGCTTAACAAAGCCACTGAAGGAAATGCCATTTATGAAGCAGTATATTATATTTCCAAGCTATTCCACTTCTGGAAAGGTGTAGCTGACAACTAACTGTACATAAAGCAAAGACAGAAGTCAGGCTTCCCAAATCCAGTATCAGAGATCATTAAGAATATGGTCAAATTCTCCGCTCATCTACAAAGAGCCCTCATTGCATGTTATGTGGGACTGTCTCTATAGTAAGGGCACTACGGTTGTTTCCTGAATCCCTAGTAACTCTACTATGTGTGTTTGGGAAGTGGACTGGTTTCAGAACAAGAGAATCTGTTTTTTCCTGACCTGCTGCCTTGCCTTTCCTATTAAAACACATTCTTCATAACACACAAAGAGCCACAACCCTTCATCAGATGAACTGAGATCTGAACACACAGAAAGCAAAACAGTTTACAAACACACCTAGTAACAACAACGTGGGGAATGTGGAAGATTTCTTAGTGCTGGCAAGTTTGTATGTACATCTCAGTGTCCATGAGCCTTCAGTACATAAGACAGACAAACGCTAGTAATACTTGTTTAGATCAATAGTGTCAGTGAAGTGCTTGGAGTTCAATAGCTTGCAGATGGAATTACAACCTTTCCAGCTCAAAGAATTAACAAGTGACACTGTCTCAGCAATCAACATCATGAAGAAATTTCCCTGGCAAAGAGCAACTCTGAAACTCATATATGTGTAATTCAGGTTTGAAAAATTGCTTCTCACATATTAGAGGTAAACTTTGGGCACAAAGTTGCTAAATATGTTTGGGGTTTTGTTCTTGTTTTATGTGGCTCAATTTGATTTTCAATCAAAAAGTCCAAGAGAATGGACTATAGTGCTCATAACCAACAGGAAAATTCAAATTTCCTCACCACTAACTATTACCTTCCATCATTCCTCAGCTAAAGGAGACCAGATATATTTAACTGTGAAAATAAAAGCACCTTAAAGCTGCAAGATATGATATTTTTAAGATGAAAACAGAAGAAATGAAGAAACTGAAAGGAATACTGAAGTGTAATAGAGACACAGAGTCTAATTATGGAGTAAAAAAAAATATATTCAGAAAAGGAAGGAAGAAACAGAGACAATAATTTGGAAAAAAAACCCACAAAACGTTGGAAGCAAAGTTCCATTTGGTGAAAAGAGGAGAGAGAGATGGAAGTCAAAGTTCCATGAGGAGAGAGCACAGGAGATGATGAAGGGTAAGACACTTTCCAGACACTGATCTCATTTTGTAATGCACTATGTGAAATTTCTCAGATAACAGAGGTGTAAGTGCACTGCATGGGCAACATGGATATTACAGAGGTGAAACAAAGGAGAAATATCAAAATAAGGATAGATGAACACAGCAAATTATTTTGCCTATGCACATGGAGAAAGAAGAGCTACTATGAGAGACACCATGGCAAGTGTTAGAATGTGCACTGGTTATTTTGGAGGAATCTGTTCCACCACTGCATATTAGCCTCACTGAAAAAAAAAAAAATCAGCTTTGGAGGAATAGCCAAGAGCAGTAAGTATACACAGTTGTTCATTAGAAGTTTTTACTGGGAAGCCTGAAAAAAAAAAGTTTAATTGTTTGGGTTTTTTTCTGTTAGATGTTAACACTGTAAGGTCCAGAATCTCTCCAGTTAATTTAGTTTTTCTTAGAATTTTTTGTTTATTGCCCTCCACTTGCCTGTGAGTTTGCAAGAGCTATCCATGATGTGTCCCCAGGAGGCTGTCTGTGAGCCCCACCTGCCTTTGTGAAGCTCACAGAGTCTGTCTCTGGGCCCTTTCTGTCTCCTAGAAGCTCATAAAGCATTTTTCTACAATTAAGACCCATTTGAAAATGTAAGCAATAGGTGCTGGAATGTCATGGCTCCTATATGCCCAAATTTATTTCTAGGCATGGTTATTTGGATAAGTGGTCATTAAAACTGACTTATTGAATCAGAACTATAAATCAGATGGACCTGGCTCAAATTACATTCTCACCTTTGCTTCCCAAAATAGCTCAAATGGGGCATACAGCCATGAAGGAAGGAAAACTCAGCTTTCAAAGAAAAAGTACTTTTGAAATATTCTCCTTTCATTCTATGTTACTAGACTGTGAATAAAAAAAAAAAAAAAAAAATTTTNTCCATTTATGAAAGAAAATACATTCCTCTTTGTCCTGATATAAATTCAGACTGCTGCTCGATTTCTTCTACAGGTAAGCATTCACAGTAATTTTTAAACTGAGCTCTCTAGTTACGGTGAACAAGCTAACTAAGATAATTCACTTTTCTAATGGCAAACTGGGAGTTAAAATGTGCATCAGAATTAACTAACTCTGGGAAACCAACAGGGCCCCAAGCCTTCACAACCGGCATTCAAAATTCGAACTCAAGTGACCTGCTATTGGGAAACTGAAAAGAAGTAACTTTTCTCTTTCTAGGATTTAACTGCAGTCTCACAGAAGGTATGAATGGTTGAGAAAAGCTTGAAAATCAGCAGAATCCACGGTATTAAAAATGTAAAGATGATGCTTTGTTTACTTTTCAAGACAAAAGACCGCTGCTCTTACCTGAAGAACTCTTTTGGTCAGGCCAGTTTTCTGAGCTAGCTGTTTCAAGTCCTTGGCGTCGGGATTGTGGTTAATAGCAAAGTAAGACTTCATTGTCCGCAACTGGTGGTGTTTGAATGATGTCCTCATACGCTTTGTTTTTTGATTGCTGGGGTATTGCTGGTCTCTATCCAGGTGGTCACCATCGTTTTCATTGCAACTTAAAGCTTAAGGCAACAAGAGGAAAAGGCGTGTAAATCTATTGCTCTGTGACCAACATTGTTTGCAGTTCATCTGAGTGCAGCAATTAAAATAACACGCCATGGCACGTATTGTACTGGTACAAATCCTACTTGCCTTCCCCTCCATTTCTGCATCTTCTATTTTTCCCTCACAATAACCAGCCTGCAAGGACCCTCACCTGCCTCTTTATGGCTTTTTAAAATGTCAGGTCTGTTTCCTTTTTTCTTCCCTCCATCTCCACACAGCCCTTCCTCCACTTTCTGCTTGTAGGACAGTAGCTGAGCTCAGCTCTGTAAAGTGTTTTAATGTACTTTTTATCACTACAAATTGCATTGTAACCTACAAAGAAAGCTGTACAATGCAGTCCACTTAAATCTCGATGGAACAGACCAGTTAAAATTATAATTATTTCCTCCATCAAACTAAACCCTGTAGAGTACAAGAGAGACCACTAAATGAAACACTATAAAAGAAATAAAATTTGCGGGTACCAGACAGCAAATTATGACTAATTTGACTAGCTAAAGAAACAGAGCTGGTAATACAATGTATCACTGAAATGAAAAATCTCTTTAATTACCTCTATATTTTCTTTTTTTCAAAAAATGTTTGCAAATACTCTTCGAATGATCAGTTCTGTTACATCCTTCTGAAATCACTGAATGACACTGAGTGATGTATTTGCATAAAGCACCCATAAAACCTGCAAATTAGGTCTATGAGCAAGGAACATTTTCATAATTATCAAGTGGTATTAAACGTCGAATGCCAAGCAAAATAATCTCATAGACCAGAAGTAGTTTTTCCATTTATTTGTACTCACAGCACACCATAGAAAAACTCTTAAAATAACACTAAGCTTAAATCCACTAAAAAATTTAGGAGCACAACTGAGAATTAGCTCTGACAAACTGTCAGGAATTTTTTTTTTTCTTTTCCAATATCTACAGCTCCTTTTTAATTTCCAATAAGTTTCATGGAAAAAGTAATAAAAAAATCACTACTGTCTGTGTGCTGTGTTGCATGCAGTAAATGAGGAAAATAAATATTTTAAAATGTGAATTACTGATTAATTTCTTAACTAGCTAAACGTGTTTGTTTTCAATTGTCTGTTACCACTAGTTTATTACAAGTGGGTGCATCTCACAGACATGTCTTTCTAGTCTCACTCTTAGTTAATTCTGTCTATCTGGGGTTTTAGCCCCATTAAAAGCATGCAGACTCTGACAGGCAAATATTAAAAACAGGTTTAAGAAGTACACATAAACTGCAGGTACTCTTAAGTGCAAATATATACAGGTTCTGTAAACAGCAATTCTGCAGCATGTGCAGTAGCTGATTTGCAAGCTTCAGCTTCTCAAAACCTTCTAAAAAGAGCTGGCACAATACAGAGCAAGGCCTGTGAAAAGTCAGCTTTGAGACCAAAAGCATATTTGCTTAGTACATACGCAGAAAGTATCTGAAGCTTCGAACTCTGCTCTGTGTTTCTGTGCTCCTGTAATTTAAAAACCAGCTTTAAACATGATGCTGTGTATATAAATGTGTGTGTATGTGTGCGTGTGTGCATGCATGTGTGGACACTTGTATAAATCCTTTCCAGACTCAAGTATCTTGTGCCAAGTTCTAGCAATCAGAAGCATTTCTGCTTGTTTTCCTGTGGCGTGGGAAGACTGGAAGCACCTGAACGTAAAAGGTCTAAGACACTTAAAAGGAGACAGTAAAAATGCAGATTAATTAAACTTTATGGAATGTAGCAAAGTCTTTGCTGGTTGAAGAACTGGGATCTAGTTGCCAAACTGGGGTCACCTCATGTGCTCCAGTCTCCTTCACAGATACAATTTCTGATGTAAAGAACACTGGGTGAATAGCTGAATCTATACATATATGGCTCCTAGCAAATTCTATTATAGAAATGTAAAAACAAGCAGTGCTTGGTTTTAAAATGCACTCACAGAATTTTAGATATTAGTAATGGAAACGACCGCTGTGTGTTATCTTAAATGCTTTCAAACCCTCCCAGAAATAACGAGGCAGAGTCTTAAGAGGAAATGTATCAAGACGTCTGTCTGAAGGACTGAGGTCTGTTCGTGTTAATATGCAGCAAAACAAACCCTAGGGCTGCAAGTAACTACTTTTTAAAAACCTGTTCCATAGAGAATGAGATACATTCAGGATCCAAGGAAATCAAAGTGATTCTAAACCCTCCCAGAACGGAACGAGGATATCAGCTTTCCATGGACAATGAACAACTTACTCTGTGAACTTCTCATAATTTCACTCCTCATCTACTAAATGGAAATAATACTAAAATGATAGTGTGTACCATTTGAGACTGGCAAAATATTGCTCTTTTCTATGAAGAAAGATATAGACCAGATTTTGAATGTGCATGGGAGTGTCTGACACAAGTGGTTTGGGTACCCCCAGGCACTACCCAATACGACCATAAATATTCCTAATTAGTGCCAATTCCCTTCTCATGTTTGGTTGTGGTGCCTGGCACCATCTTCAGCAATCTTTTCTATTAGTTCTAATATTAGATGCCTCTCAGAATCTGCAGGATCTATGGGCGTTGCAGGCACAGATGCAGAACACGCCAAGGGTGTAAGATTTTAAGAGCTGCGAAGTTTCTGCAAAAGGCATCATAGTGAAGACTAACACTGTACATACTCCTCATGCAACCCTCTGTTTTTCAGGCACTTCTCCTTTAGTTCCTTTGTGGTGTCCATGTGAATCTCCCAAAGGAACAGTTGAACTACTCGTACGTAAGGTTTCCATTCAACTGCAGCATCTAGGACTCCTGCTAGGAGTTCAGAAATACAATTGGTAAAACTCCAGTTGCATAGAGGAGTCTTAACTTAAATAATGTTTCATTGCCATTTTGTAATAAAACAAGTTCTGAAGCACTGCCAAGTCTCTTTTTTGACCCTAGAACATTTCTAAGGTCCTGGCACCTTTCCCCCACTCCCCACATCCAGGCCATTGCCCTCCTGTCCTTCAGCTGGTCTCTCCAGTGGTCAGCAATCACAGCCTCCTCCATTAGCATCACAACACAAATGTCCACTTGGCCACAAGATGGTGATGTCCACAGAAAGCATCACTAGAAACTAAGGTTAAAACATATTTTGGTATTGGATAATGCCTAACACCGTTTCCAAAACCAGCAACATGAGTGTAAAGCAAGATGTGCTCTTATCTTCGTAACAAACACTAAGTGAAGAAGAAACCTTGAGAGCACTGTTCCACACTCAGATCGCCAGATCCTCCCACGTGTCAGGATTCCAGGCAAAGCATGTGCTTAGTAGTTAGTAGGTCGCTAAGTATGTGGCACATGAACAAGATGAGAAAGAGGAATTTCCTTTGGGGGAACTTTTGCTCTTAGTAGCTTGTGTTTGACATGTTAAATTACCCCAAAAGAAAGCAAACTAATCCTGATTCTGAAAGAATGATGAAACAAGAGGCACGTTTGGTGCATGCATCAGCTCTCTGTATTCAGGGGCTCAGGAATATACACCCGTTTCCTTCTGTAATAAGAGTCAAGGGGGTGTTTTAACCTTCTGCTGCCTGGAGAGGGAACTTGTGATTAACTAGACTAGGCAGAGGTGCAGCCTTATTTGTTGTTTGGCAGGAGTCTGTAAAGGACTTTGCCGTACTTGCATACTTGAAGGGGACAAAAGTGAGGCAGAGCCCTCTGAATGGTACTTGGAACAGGAACAGTGATAGATCCTTTCTTCCTGTGGAAGGAGAAGACACTTGGAGAAAGCAGATGCCTGAACTGGGATTAAAAGAGGTGAAGCCGTGGCCCTTGGAGAAGGCAAGGTAACCCTCGCTGCTTCTGGGGTGCCTAGCAGCACTGAAATGAGGGTACCTCTGCCAAGCCTTCAGAGTAACAGACACGGAAAACATTGCCTCAACCCTGAAATTTCAAGAAGTTCCTAGGAAGAGAGAGACTAAGCGCCTCTTAAAGAGCCACCTTTAAGTCTTCCAGGCTGAGCATCACAACGCCACGAGAGAGGAGAGCCGGGGTTAGAAACCTTCCTCAGCCGCCTCGCACAAAAGGGCTGCGTGTCCTGGTGCCTCCCTGGCAGGGCCGCTCCCCACCCCCCCGCGACCGCGGTGCCTCTAGCGGGAAAGAGCGGCCCGGGACGGGGCGGGAGAACAAAGGGTCCGGAGAGAGGCCGCGCCGGGCACCGGGAGTGCGGGAGGAGCCAGCCGCGGAGGGTTTTTCCCCTCAATTAAGCCAATTGAATGGCGTTCAATAGCCGGTGCGAGTGCGCGGTAATTCCCTGAGCACCGCGATTAACCCGGGCAGCCCCGGGCTCCGCGCTGCCCGCCGGGCCGCGGAAAGGAGCTGGCGGCGGGGCCGGGCCGGGCTCCGTTCCCCTACCCGCGGGACTCTTCCCGAGGGATCCAGGCTGGAGGAAGAGATCCCGGGGCCCCCTTCACCCTTTTGGGAGCGAGTGGTGCTGGCTCCTTGCCCCTGCCCCGGCCCCAACCCCTCGGCCTGCCCCTGCCCC
>VWZI01015448.1:1054288-1072542 GCA_013396835.1 Psilopogon haemacephalus
TTTTTTTCCCGGGGTGCGTGTGCCAGTCGGAGCTGCGCTTTCTCTCACTGTCATTTTCAGCGCACACCGCTCCTTTTGGCCGCTATCGTCACACTGCTTTTCGGCGCAAAACAGCCGCAGCCTCCCCCTCCCGGTGCGGCCGCTCCCCCGCCCCGAAGCCCTCGGTGCTGAAAGGTAACCGGCACAGCCCAAATCCCTAACCACACTGCACGTCCCCTCGGTGCTCTCCCCGACACCTTCCTCACCCCTCTGCAAAGCGGTGCAGCCGGAGCTCGGCGCAGCCCGCAGCCAGGCAAAGGTGCGACTGGACAGGAACCGCAGCGAACTTGGCCTTTACCGCACGCCCTCTCAAAAAAAAAAAAGTTAAAGGCAAATGTCGGCCCTATAGGACGTGCCTGAACAGCGCAGAATGAAAAAGAAACAGGCTGGAAACGGCGGGGAAGCAGAGACAAAGCTGAAGCAGCTCAAAAGGAGAGGCAAACGAGTTTCCTCTGCAGGGTCTGACGGGACGGCTGAGAGCAACTTACAGGAGCTCGGGTCTGGAGGAACATTCGCCTCCAGTTCTGCTAGTAAAATAGCCATCTAAGAAATGTCTTTTGCCCAAACGCTTCTCAAGGAGCAGTGCTGGAAACCCCAGTGATCACACCCATTCTGGTAGGCAGTTACATGGACGGAGAAGAGCGAGGGGAAGAGGGGGTGGGGAGTGGGCAGGAGATTGTTCGGTTCATTTGCCTGCAAAATTACAGTGCTGTGGTGGTGAGAAGGTTAAACGAGGAAACACATCACAAAGTTTGCAGCTCGATAAAGAGCCCGAGAGCCAGAGTTTGCGCAGAGACCGCGGGCTCGTGACTGCTGCTGCCTTCCTCCTCTCTGCAGATCCCACTGAGGATACTCGGCTGCGGCTCAGGACAGAGGAGTTTTGGAAAGCGAGTTTCCCGACTCCTCCGAGTCACATCTGAGCGAACAGAACTCCGGCCGAACTTGTCATGGTGTGAGAGGAGTAGAGGCTTCTGCAGACACCTGCTGCCTTCAGCCGCTGCCCAGACACCCCCAGCTCTGCAATCCCCACTTGCTGCAGGTCCTGGGAAATAGCCACTTTCTGACTTGCTCACTCTCTCTTTCCTTCCAAAAACTCTGAGGTGCAAGAGCTCAGGACAAGGGCAGAACAGTTCAGCCCATCAGCAGCCCCTGAGCGTAGCTACTAAAGAAAATTCACAGCTCTCTGAAGTGCTAACTTACAATCTCTGGTTTCCAGATTTTATTTCAAGCTACACTCCCCCTACTCCCCCTCCTTAACCAGATGACCTTGCTTCAAAACATTTTATTTCCAGCTGAAGTGAAAAATGCTAACATATTAGCTTCTGTAATTGCAGTTTGACAGCACTTGATCTCAATAATTACGCTGCAGCTAAACTATTATTAACGGTTTAAGTTAAAATAAACGGAAATCCCCCTTTGGAAGTGAACAGAAACAAACCATTTGCATTGCTCTTGGGAAGATGGGAGTCTCTTACCTGCATTGTAGGCTGCCAAATCTGCCCCAGGCCCTGGGCTCTTCCTCTTCCTGGGTCTCCCTTTCTGGACAGTCCCCACGCCGTTGTAATAAGGCAGTCCCAAAGTGTTGGCAGAGCCTGCTCCCAGTGCCGGGCCCTTCCCAGCAGCTACATCCGAGTGATTGAAATGCACCTGGTACTCCCCCTGGATCAGAGTCTCGAAATGGAGGCGGCAGTACACCAGATTGTCCTTCATGCCAAAGTGGTCGCCGGTGGTCAGCATCTTGTTGCAAGTGGTGCAAGTGAAGCAGTTTAAGTGATATACCAAATCCCTGGCTCTCATGACCATCTCGGAGGCAGAAATCCCCAAGTGACATCTCGCACATCTTTGCACAGAAAACCTCCTGCAAAACAGAACGGCCAGAGGAGATGGTGAGAGGCGCATCCCCCCCGCCCGCCTTTGCCAGGTCCGCCGGGAGGGCGGCAGAGAGAGACGGGCTGCGGGGCCTGGGGCAGCCGCCTGAGCCCGGGCAGAGGCACAAAGCCGAGACATTTGCAGAGCTACTTCTCCAGCCGGGTGGATACCATGAGCCGGGAATCCAGGGGGACTCCGTCTAGCTCCCCAATAGCTGCCCCGCCATCTCGCACCAGAAAAAGGCACTGTCCCTGGCTCAAAGAGGCTACGGGCCCCACTCACAGCCCGGGCCCACGCAAGAGGCACCGTTTCGGGCAGGGATCAGCCCCGTTGCCGACTGGGCTGACAACGTGCCCGGGCTCAGTCTCATCCTTCACCCCTGCACAGGGACATGGTTGGGCAATTCGAGCCCTTACCTAGGGTGCGAGCGCAGTGCCCTGCGTGTTCAGGACAGGCAACACGCTCAGATCCCTTTGGCTATTTTCTTTTCCTTCGCAAACCGAGAAGGATGGGCAGCGGACAGCTGCCTGAAAGTATTGGAGCTTCCCAGGGCTGAGCTGTGCACAGACCATGCCCCCTCCCAAGAACACGGGGCCTATCTCCACCATGAGTCTCCTTTTCCAGTGGAAGGTTTTAGGAGCCCATAGACTGCCCCATAGGGACCGTCTCGCCTCAGCCTCTTTAGAATGGGGTTTGTTCAACGTGGGGGGCCAGGAACAGGTTGCCCCTCCCAGGCTGGTGGTTGAGGGCAGGCTGTACCTGTAGTAATCCTCCTTGCAATAAATGCTGCCGTCCTTGCTGAAGCAGGTGAGCTCGGACTCCAGGTTGAGTTTACATTCACAGCATTTCAGGCAGCGCATGTGCCACTGTTTATCCACAGCCAGGAGGTAATAACGGTCGGATATTTTCCCCCCGCAGCCGGCGCACAGGGCAGCCCTGTCACTGCTGATGGAAGGCATGGTCGGCTGGGGAAAAACAATTACAGACCGTTAGCGAGAGGGAGAAACTCTTGTGCACTGCTGGGCTCTCCCTCCCCCTTCCCGGCCGGGGCCGGGCTTCTCTCCCTGGCAGGGACTTGGCAGGCGCGGAGCAGGAGGGTTCCGAGCCGGCCGCCCCTACCTGCCTCCTACGCCCGGGAACATGGGTCCCCAGGGTCCGATGGCATCCCACCTTCCCAGGATGAGGGCGAGACAGGGAGGAAAGCACACTGGGTTTGAGGAAAGGTGGCAGGATCAGACCCAGGATGTTTTGGTTTGTTTTTTTCCCCCAGACCCAGAACCAGAAAGATGCTGGTCAGTAAACAAGCACAGTAATCACAGAGTAGGCAAATCGCAGATAGTTAATTTTAAAATTTATTATTATGGATATACTGAAAGTGTCTGCATAGCTAATGCTCTGTCAGTGCATGTATGTGTAGCGTGTCTCTGTATTTTCCTAGCTATAAAATTCCGAGAGAATTATGATCAAACTCCACCAGCAATCACAATGCCACAGCCACAGCTCTCCCTGCAAGCTGGTTCCAAACAACGTGTATCCGAATCTGCTGCTACTCAACGCACTAAAAGGATCAGTAAACAAAGCTGCGGAGGAGACAGCCATTACTTAATCCGAGGTGCAGAATGTTTTATCAAGAAAACGAAATAATAGGAAATGCGTAAGAAAAAAAGTGGGAAAAAGACAACAGAGCACCTTAGATTATGCTGGGATAAACTTGGAAGCAATAAAACTAAATGTAACCCCTATATAATTTAATAGTTTAGTGTCAAATCGCAATCCAATCGAAACCCCGCAAAAACAAATCCACACATATTCTGTGAACCTCTAGCGAAAGAAAGAAAAATATCGGAAACCGTTTAAGCACGCTGATTTATTTCAGCCGGCACCTTAAAGCAGATTTCAGGAGAGGAAGCTGGGAGTGCAGCAGGGTTTGTGGCAGACCTGACAATGCTCTGCTCTCCACTTTGTTCCAAAGTTACTATTGTCCGCTTTGCACGAAAGTACGTTGCAGATTTGTTCCTGCGCGGGAGAACCCGAAACACTTCTGTACAAATGTGACAAACAGGCAGCGTGTTTCGATTCGGGCGGGGAGTGGGGAGGGACAGTCTGTTTGTTTACTTTTACCTCCTTTAGAGTCTTAAGTGTTTGCGCAAAGCAGAAAGACATCTAATAGGGAAGAACCGAAAGAAACCGAAGCTGTTTTCATATATTGGACTCATTACTTTCACCCAGTGCATCACAAACTATCGCCATCAGCACTACTGTTTGCACTGCACTATCCCCACTATCAGAACTCCATCGGAAGAGTATCCTGGCACTATCTCTGTTTCACTCGCACAAGCCCACTGCTAGTCTCTATATTTAAGGCAGTAACTGAATTCTGATTAGGGATCCTTTTGTAACCAAAGCAGTTTTTTGTGAACTCTCTTTCAATGAAATACGCTTTTTCTGCTTTGGTTTTCCGGTAACAAAAATATTCTGAGATCCAGAAACGGTATTTAAGGATACAGCCTTTTACCCGACCATTTACTCTATACACACATGGGTGCACATACATTATATATATAAAGGCAATATTTATTTCATTAAATCTAATTTGATATTGTTTACTTATATGGAGAAATAGTAACTTTACTGAAGAACACCAAACCTGTTTAGATTAGAAACTGTGTTACACTCTTATTGTATAAAGGCTGGTTTTCAGCTTGTATTTAATCATTAAATACTTTCACTGTCACCTTTAATGCCATGTAGAAATTTACTTAAGAAAGATAAACACATACTGTTTAAGTTTTTAAAACTAAGAACAGATAGCTTTCTTGCCTGATGGCCATATCAGCTTACAAGGCAACATTTAACCAAAATGTGGAATCATTTCAGTTCAAAATTATAATTTCTTAATGAAAAAGTTGTCTCCATAAAATACTGAACCAGTTAACTCTTCAGAAATTTTCCCACTTTGCTAGCTCAGCTCTGATCAGAATTTTTCATTACCTAAACGTATTAACACACAAGTACTATGCAGCAGCAGACATAAGACAAAAAGTTAGTAAAATTTGCAACCATCCACATCTCTTTTTCTGTTGCAAACACAGTGTTCACAGATATTACAGTTAGCTTCTTTTTTAAAATTATTGTTTAAAGACACTCGAGTTTGGGGTGGGTTTTCTGTTTTGGTTTGTTTTTTTAAAAAATTGTTGTTTATAAATGCTATATTACTAACTTACCATCAGCATCCTGCCTGATAAACAACACTAAATTGGTTTAATTGTTGTTTGTCTTTCCATTCTGCATTAAAAAAAAAAAAAATTGCTGTGCCAAAATGTTATCTGTAGAAAAGTACACTTTGCCTCTTCCTAAAAACTTTGGAAGGCCGGACAGGCTGGGGGAAGGGAAGGAGTTCCTGGACGCTACCAAAAGGCTGGTCTATCTTAATCTTTTCTCTCACGAGCAGTACCAAGCGTTACTATTACTATTCATATTATTAATAATTAACAGTTTCATGCCTTTCCCCACGGTTTTATCTAATCTTTTGGCGTGCCTTTATGCTTAATTTTCTTCTGATTTAGCATTTTGCACACGTTTTTCCCCGATCTGTTATTTTAAGGGGAGAAAAAACCCTGTATCTTTGAGGAGTTTATTATGTTCAGAGGGTTGAAGGACTCTCCCATTCCTTCGGCTCCTACCGTTTCGGTCTCTCCCCTGTCTATAGCCGAGCTGATGGCCGGTGCTTCGCTTTTGGTTCTCCGATCCATCTCATCGATGACCCCGTGCATCTCCGAGCCGGACAGACTGTGGAAAAGCATCGCTGAGGAAGCAGAGGAGGAGGCCCCGAATTGCTGCTGCTGACAGTTGTCGGGGTCCCTGCAGGAGCCCAGAACTTGCATTAACCGGAGCCCTCCCCCATGCATCTAGCACGGTCGCCCCGTCTCTCCTTGGTCTCCGGGCTTTTCACCCCGGCAAAGATCTCCGGAGCGCAGCGCAGGCACTGATCCGAGGTTTCAAGAGGACTGGGTGGAAAAAAGGCGGGCGAAAAGGATGAGGAAGAGGGAATAACTGGTGGTGTGAGCTTCGGGGCTTGAATCTAGTCTGTTGCGCGGCCCCGGCACATCCCTCTAGGAGGCTTCTTCAGTGCAGGGTTCATTGCCCCAGGTGCAGTCCCAGCCTTTATGCTCTGGCCCAGCCGGCGGAAGGCTGGGCAGGTTTACGATTGAGAGAAATTAATAAATAATAGAAATATTAAAAAATTAAACCATCTTCGGTGAGAAATAAATAAATAATAATAATAAAAAAAATATCACGACAAGCCCCCTACATCGTACTGTGCGAAATTTAGAGGAGGAAAGTGAGGGAGAGGGAGACTGCAGCAGGCGGAGAGCAGGCTGGTGCTGCAAAGAGGATGGGGCGGATGCCCACCGTACGCACTCACAGTCCAGAGGGCTGGCAACGGCGGCAGCTCAGGGGCANNNNGGGGCCCCGGGGCGGCTGCTGGGTAGACGGCCGGGCCGCGGAGAGGGAGGGGGGGGAAGGGGTCGGGGGAGCGGAGCTGAGCCGCCGCCGGAGCCACCGCCCGGCGCGGTGCCTGCGAGCGGCGCGTCTGCAGCCCGGGCCCGCGCGAGGCTCCGCGCCTTTTCTACAGCCCCTCTGACATCATGTCCTGCCCCGCCGTCATTGGCTGCCGCCGCGCCCGGGCCCGCCGGCATGTGCTCGGGCTGGGCGCGCCGGGCGGTGCGGGGCCGTGGCCGCCTCTCCGACCCCGTTCCTGCCTGTCCAGTCTCGCTCCGCACTCCCAATCCCGCTACGCGCTCCCAGCCCCAAACACACGCTGGCCCGTTTGTCCTTCCCAGGCCTGGGACCCACTCGGAGGTTGGCATTTGGTGAGAGCCAGCGACTTGTCTCGCCTAGGAGCAACAAAAGAGGCGACTGACGAGAATTCTTGTAGCACGGCGGGGAAAATTTGTTTGCACCCCAGGATCATGATACCCCAGAACGTTTAGTGCTCGTTGAAAGCACCCAACAACACTTGGTGTGAAAAATCTCCAGCCTTAAGTATAGAGAAATTTGTGTAATTTCAATTTGTGAAGCCTTTCACTTGACACTTGCTTCTTTTATTTCCAAGTGTCAAACCAGGCCAGGAAGGTCTCTGAAGTTGAGAAGCTACAGGAAGTCTCCAGGAAAGACAAAAAAGTACACAAGGGGAAACTGCTTGTGATGTCTAAATATTTATCCAGACGGTGGGTAGTAAGGAAGGGCTAATTAGTATTAAAGATGTCAAATATCACACTTCTAATTACAGCAGAAAAGGTAGCGCAACAGAAAGTAAACCTGAATGCACATCTGAGATCACGAGACATGCTCTTTAATCCGTGACTGCAAATGATTACATCACTTAACACGTTACCATTAGGTGTTGTATTCTGACAGAGCCATTTGCTTCTTACAGGTGTGGTACAGCTAAAACTGCTAAAACTAGAATTGCTCTATTTACATATAAACTTATCTGGTTTTCTCTATTCCTTTCTTACAATAACCTAGGCTTCCTCTCATCTTTCTGTTGGTGTCCTTCTGTGGAGTTAAATATCTTTCCATATCTCAGAGTAGAACAATGTGTCTCTTGTAGAAATGCATATGAAATAGCCACAAAACCCTTGCAGAAGCCACATAGGATGCAAGCAGATTGGCATCTGTGGGAACTACCCAAAGACCATCCCAAAACCAGACCTTGGAAACAATGGAAGTTCATCTTTTAATTCAGACTTGGTGGAGGTGGATAGGGTTTATCCTGATAAAATAATCCTTCCTTTGCTCCATTTGCAAGGTGTTTCAGACACCATTTGTGATTGGAGGTTTGATTCCACTAACAGAGGGGTGAAATATTGCTCACTGGACATCGATGTGGAACACCCTTGCCTTATCTTCACTTGAGCAATTTGCTGTATACATCCTTATATGTGGCTGCACACTGTACGCTATTCTAATGCCAGTTTAATTGCCTATCCCATAACTGATTATGTACATTTCACAGTTAAGAAAGGTCACAGATTAGTACACTTAGTCTGGCATTGCTGATTATCCAAACAATTTTGTATATTTAACACTACTAAAATACACTATTTCACGTAACAGTATTACCTAAATGGTTGGAACTGATAATACCCAGGTTAAAAAGGTATGGCATGCCCAGGTTAAAAAGGTATGGCATGCCCTCCAGTTCACAGGCTATCTCTGATTACCTCTTTAATGGATATACAAACACAAGAAGACATCCAACCCTTGCTACCAAAACACAAGGAGAGTAACAGAATGTAAACACAAAGCTGCTAATGTACACACTGACACATGAATGACATTTACATTGTTCAGAATAAAATCCAGTATATTCTTGAATAATGAGCAACAGAAAAAATGCTATAGCAAAAAAAAAAATCCTTAGAATCAAACATGGTCTCACTTGAAATTAGAGTTTTTTTCATTAAAAAAATGGTGCAGTTAATAATAAAGTCTTTTAACCTGTATTTTGTTATAGGTGACAGGTGAACAAATCACAGGTCTTGAGTTTCTCTACCCTGCCTCTCTTGGTAACGTCATCTCCAGTACCATCTGCTACCTACCAGACAAACAGACCAACCACATAATGAGGTACCAGCTTCCACCCAGCTACCGTGACTAAATCAGAACAAAAGATTCAACGCCTCCTTCAACAAAGGAACACAAGTCTAAGCTGTCTTTGCTAATTGCTGGGTTTCAGGTTGTCTGTCACAGATTTTAAGTGAGCTACAAACTTCCATCAGATACTTATAGCTTTTGGATAAAGGTACTAAGAATAAAAGATAAATGGAAGCAAAAGGTAAGAGAGAAGAAAGCTTAGAAAATATGTAACTACTTATGGTAATTTAAAGGCTGTGGAATAATATAAACATGAAAGACCAGGGGGCAGAGTGATTGATATCTCATATGTTTCTGATGCCCCTACGGTTATTAGACTGCAATATATGGGAACATACAATAAACTATGAATTAAAATGTAATTGTAGCTTCAGGCATCTTCTTCATTGTCTGCTGTGGTGTTATGTCTTCATGCACCGTGATTGACAAGGTGTAATTAATCATCTTACTCAGTTGTAAATATGGGCACCCTTCACAGTAGGCATCAGGAAGTGTGTACCAGCAAAAGAAGCAATAGTTGACGCTGATATACCATTAAATCAAAATCAGAATGCTTCTATGTTCAGAAATGTGTGTTTGGTGTGATGCTGTTATCATTTATTTCTAAAATACTGTACCAACAGATTTACTTGATTTGCAAGTTAACTACAACATTAACTGGTTTTATTTATTTTGTCTCTTCTTCATTTTTAGAGGCAATGATGTTGTTCTCCTAAAATGTGAGACAGTTTGCTTCTTGTCAGCAAGCGGTGCTCAGCTCAGCTCTTCATCTTCTCGAGTTGCCGGAGACAGACTCACAGGCTTTAGATTCAGCTGCTCTATGGACTGACTGAAACGATTCAGGGAATTTGTGACTCCATTCATGTATCACTTTTTGCACTTCTTATATATTGAGATAGACACTTTGTATAATTTTAAAGTAAAAGAGAATAATGAAATAATCTTATTAAGAAACTCGGTTCAGTTTTAAAATAGGACATTTCTTATCACAAATGCTGTCCCCTGATTGTAAATGAACATATTTTAAAAGACCTTTTCTTCAGTATTCGAGGGCAAGAAACATTTTATATGTGTTTCCTTCTCTAAATGATTGCTATCCTTATCCAGTTAGTGCAAATATGGTCTGTGAGTCACAGGAAATTTAAGTGGTTTGTCTCAGGAAAATTTGGTGGTATGCATTTTTTTGACGCACACAGAGCTGCTGAATGAATAATTGGCAACCTATTTAATGTCCTTTGCTTTAAAGCTGTCTAGTACGTTTGCTGTTTAAAAAAATGTCTTTCAAAGCTGTTAAATATGTAACAAAAAGAGGTTGCTATCACCATTCTGACATGAACAAAGCTATACAGTGAGCTGCCTGAGGTACTTCCAGCATGGTATTAATTACAAACACCATAATGCATGAATATTTGCAAAGTTCACAAATTTAATTTCTTTGCAATACCAATGATGAATGTTTCATAAAAGCATGCAGTAAAAATATCTGTCTAGGAATTCGCTGATAAATATTACCTAAGCTAAGCATTTGGGGGAGAGTATGTGATCTGCTGGATCTCTCCTTTCACCATTTATTCCTGATTGAATAAGATCTCTAGCTGTCTCAGCGGCAAACTGAGCTTAAAACAGTAGCACACTTCCAAGAAGATGATCGACTGAGAATGTGTTTTATTTTGATTTGAAAACCTGTCAATCATAGATAAAGAAGAAAAAATATGTATTGTTATATAATATTAACTAATTGTATTTGTCTGGTAAACCGGGGATATCTAGGAAAGATAAATAATAGAGTTTAAAAGGAAAATATTCAGTGTTTTGCCCAGACATTGTACTGAAATTGTTTGTTGCTGGTACAAGCTGTAGATTTCAGATAAATATATGAGTGTTGTATCTGTAGGTGCGAGGGAGAAATAAGCTGCCCATGATCGTACATATTTCAGTTTATATAGCCACAGCTATTTAAACAATTCCAAAACTGCCTCTACGGGTGTCAGAGAGGGAGGGAAATCTTCAACCACATGATCTTCTCTCCAGAGTCCTGTTAAATCCACTGAACTTAAAACAGAACAAGAAGTGTGAAATATGGGTTTGAACATGTTATGTCAGAAATGTAAAGGTTGGAAGCCTTTTTAGTAACCGATATTAATATTGTATTAAATGTTATGAAAAGGTAGGTGTTGGAGAGAAGGGCTGGGCTCATGTGCAATTTTGTCAAGGTTTTTATCTGTGATTATGATTCCAGATGTATCTATTCCCTTAGGAGAAAAATGAAGTAAAGTTGGCATGTGACATGTGTTTTAAGGTGTTTGGCACAGTTTCCCAAAGTGATGACAAAATGTTCATTTTTATTACAGTGAATTGGTGAAGAAAATACATTTCCAAAGGTCAGTAGAAGTATATTTAGGATAGCTTCAGAGATTTATTTTGGGAAACATAAATTTTTGGTGATGTGTTTAGATCTGACCTGAGCATCTGCTAGTTAATGATTGAAATAGGATATTTTTTACAGAATTTGTGATAATTACTAGAAAATCAGTAAATTTTATGTCCAGAACATAGCAAAGAATACAAAAATGTCTGGGCTTGCATGTGGTGGTGTAGCTGCTTTTTAATATATTTAAAAATCTATTTACTACAGGCTAATCTTTTTTGCTCTACAATTAGAGCTCAAATAAATGTAATAATATTCTTTGTAGAAACACTTTTTAGCAGACAGTTTTTTTGTTTTGTTTTGTTTTTTTTTAACCAAGTGGGTTTTGGTGAAAACTATTTTGTTTAAATGCACATTAAAAGTTTAGATGAGAAACTTCCCCTATGGCTCCCCAGCTCCCCTTCTCCCTTCCCTCTAAACCCCTTCTGTGTGTAATAGTATCAGTAATTCCATGCTGACAGCAGGGCACCCAGGGCTACAGTACCAGGCAAACACTCACTCATAAACATTTTACAAGTTCAATATCAGCCAATCCTGGAGGTTTGGGAAGCTGCCCTGATTGGGTACATCATGGATTTTGGTAAACATGGCTACATAACAAAAATAAGGTTTGTAGAGAAAGAGTCCAATAGTGTTGCCTTCTTTGAATAATCAAAGAATATGATTAATGCCATATTTTAGAAGTAAACTTCCACAGCTCTGCATCCATCTGCAAATATTCAGAGTGATGTTCTCAATACATTCCTTTCCATTCTACAACCACATTTCTTTGAGAATTTAACCACAACAGAAAGCACTTCAGATTTCTAACACAAATATTAGACGCATTTAATGTAAGGAAGCTTCCTTTATTGGAGGTGATTTGGAACATTTTGTATTTTATAGGTATATTTAAGAGGTTAGCAGTAGGGGGGAATCGTCTGTGGAAAATCTGTCTACAGTTGAAATTTTTAGATGCAGAAGTGTTGCTGAAATGCCTGATATATTCACATTCTTTTGTTAAGGAGCTTACAGGACTATCCTCTTAGCTAGCAGATACTTTTTTTTTTTTCTCCTGAGGGTGTTTGTATTGTTTGGTAGTCAAATAACTTTGAAAAAACACTAAAATCTGTTATTTTCAGGATTACATACTTATATTTATTTGTCACGTGCAATTAGAAGATATTTATTCTCAAGGGCTTTAATTTTCACCTGCAAATTTGCTTTTCAGTAATCTTCTGCAACTTTTTTTTTTTTTTTTTTAAATCTGTAGTGCATGGATGAGAAGCACACAGTCCCTCAGTTGCTAGTATATTATTGATTTACAAGTTTTTGCAGGTTAATTTTCCACAGGGTAATTTTTCTCCAATATAACATAGCTTCAATTAAAGAAAAAATGCCAAAGGTTAAGGTATGTTATAATACAGTGTAGAGTTGTTTGGGGTTTTTTTAGGTACATGTGTTTATATTTCCTATTTATAATCCTATTTATGCTTCACTATAAGAAGAATAGTATGGAGAGCTTGAAAATGAGAAGTCTGGTATATTCCAGATATTGAAATGTGTCTGGCTAATGAAGGCAGAAGACTTGCTTACTAGATTTATTTTAAAGCAGTGCATTTAGACATTCATAAATTAAAATGGCAGTTTTCAATGAGATACTTATTACTATTTTATTTGATATTTGCAAGATACCCAACCATTTAATATTTATTCTTTATTTCTCTGAGCTGGTCTAATTGCACCTCTCTATTTTGCATTTATTTCTCTTTGCAAACACTACATTATTCACTCTCTCCTGTGCTTATTAAACACTGCCACCTGCACCAAATGAAACAAAGCTTCTCCATCAATCTATCCCAGCTAAAGAACCCTGACTATATATTATAATTAATTGAAGCTCAATTGAACACTTGAGTCTGAACTAGATACAGTAACCTAAAATAACATTAAAAAAATTAGGATGTACTTTAAAGAAATCTTTTAAATGAAAATGTTCACTCAAAACTGAGAACCTAACCTTGTACCAAGCACTCTTCATCATCTCTGCACAGTACCTCAAGTAGCAATTAGCAGGTCCTTTAATTAATTAACTATTCCCTGTACATCACAGGGATTTTGTGGCGCTAACGTCATCCTTCATAAATGAATGCCAAATCCAGTCAATATTTTGTCACTATAAACCCTTATCTGGACTACCCAAATGCCCACCGCACATCTCTGAAAAATGATTTCCAAACACAGAAAGCAGGTATGGAAACCAGAAACAAACTTTATAGTACTTGCCTAGGCAATTAGTGGGAAGAAAGCTAGAAAGGGAGGAGTGGATGCAGGCAATCCTATATCTAAATATTTCAGCGAGAAGGAATCAGATAAGGCACAAATTGAAACAGTAATGATGAGATCTTATAAATAGAATGAGGTAAAATTACTTTATAAGAAAAGCTGAACATATTTGCAACTTCCCAAGAGCTGTAGGCTTTGCTCACTGTGCTGCCTATCGTTCGCTCTGTCCGCTCTCAGACAAGAACAGATTAATTAAGTGGCAGGTCAGACACAATAAGGTGAAAGGGCATTTCCAACCAATCAGCAACATTTTGCCAATTTTATACTTTGAGAACTTTTAATGTAAGTAAAAAATTGGTCATTTGGAAACATATTTAGTAATTTGAAGGAAGTGTACATCTGAAAATGAGGCACAAAATATGTATTGCTGGTTTAAAGATTTACCAAAGATGCAGTATGTAAATTTGTTTATATAAATATGTATAAGATATATGACTGTACAAGGCTATGTGTGTGTGAGTGAACATATGTGTGTGTATCCATCTATCTAGTTGTAGATTCAGACACAGACATATGTTATCATTTCTTAGAGGCAAATATCTGCAGAAATAATTCTTTGTGTTCAATAGTTTTACTTAACATGTAGTAAGTTCATTGCAAGAGATCTCTATTTTCAGCAAAGACCTTGTGAATTTCTGTAATGTACAGGATGATGAAATCAAATAAAGTGATGATGGTTTTGCAAGAATGATACCTTAGCACTCTTTGAACGTGTGTAATATTTTGAATTATGGAACAAACTTTATAGATAATTAAAAATAATAAATAATGTATATAATGTAAATCTTAAGAAATAAGAATTATTATTCAAGTAATTTGGGACTTTTGCCAAGTGATATTATAATTTTAACACCCCCCTGCATTTAATTGGAACTACTCATGAGGACTAATATTTATTTAATTAGCAAAATACAGTAACTGCACCTCAGTAGGATTTTCTGTTTTGTAGAAGTAACAAAAATTTTCATTTTCACCTCATGGAGTCTCTTACATCACTGTTATTGCAACTTCAGTTTAAAAAAATGTTGGCATAATCTAACTATAAGGTAAAATGTAAAGATTAACTGATAAGCTCTGGTTGTATCTCTGGTGTTGCTGTGTAAATCTGCTCTTATCAATAATTCACTATTCATGTTCTACAAAGACTCTCTCTTTAATTTTTTTTAATTAGCAATCAACATTTTACAAAGATCATTTTAAAAGGGAAATATTAATCCCTGTACTTGGAGTCCTTATGTTAAAATTTACTGAACCATTTTTTCCAGTAGCTTTGGCAAATGAATACTCTATTTTGATACATCGGTCTCAAACAAAGGTGGACTCTGATGCAATTTTTCACTGTTCATTTCCCCAAATCTTTTGGGATATAAAGAATCGTGAACAAATACTTAACAGTCTGATCAATAATCATTGACCGTTTGGAGCCCCTCGTACCCTAACAAGCACAGCTTGATCATGTATATTTGATCATTGTAAAATTTCAAAGCACCTTGACACAGCAGAGCAAGTCTTCCTATGGCATCTTTCTGTTGTTTCATAAAGTACATATTTCCCATGATTTAGCTACACCATTAATGGAAACTTATTGCACATATATTTTATGAAACTCAAGATCATGCATTTTGGCATTATTATATCCCCAGTATTTCATATCAATGGCAAATATAAAACACTATCCTAACATTTTAGGGTAGGAAACTCTGGATGTGCCTTTGGATTCAATGGACCCCAGAGTGCAAATCTAAAAAGCCCAATCGTTATAAATCTTGCATTCCTGTTAAGTGTTGGCATGCACATTACACTGAGGTGTGTTAAGTTTATTTTAGGGGAAAAATTGTAGTAAAACCCTTTCCCTTGATATCCTTTTAAATATATGTTCACATATGTATAAAATTTAAAAATATGCAAGTCCACAGCTGCCTTCACCCTCAGCCTTATTAATATCATGTAAAGAGATAAAGATCTAAGTAAAAAATATTTACAGTGAAAAATGTCTTTGCAGAACTTTTATTACTGTTTGTAATTTCACATTCAGTGTTTTTCATGCAGGAATTTCAGATTATCATTAAAATATAACATTGATGCCACATCTGTATTGCTGCCTTTTCTGCTTATAATCATAATGTTTATTCTAACTTTCTGGGCTTATTATTTTAGACAGATATCAGTTTAATTAGCTTAAGCTGTCATACTCTAATAAATACAGACGGGTTGCCTGGTTCAGGAGGAGGAAGGTGGCTGCAGATTTCCGAAGCAGAGACAGTTAATGCTTTATACATTATGATGTAAACAGCAAAAGGACAAAAATAATGACCTAATAAACTTTCCATTTCTGACTCCCCTCTATATGCTTTCTGACCAATTTTTCTATAGAAAATCCATTCAAATTAGGCAGGTCCTCTAAGTATCCACAGCATCTGCTGGTTCAGACACCTTCCTTTATGCAGAGTACCATTTTCATATGATAATACATGTAATATGATATAGAATGACAGAATGCATGACAGTTGCCCATAATACATAGAAAGTCACTCAAAGGACAGAAGCGACATTTGGATAATTAGCATCCATTGGGCAGTCAATCATGCGAATAGAAAAAACTGAACAAAACCCACAATGGAGTTAGAAAACAAAAGGGACCCTAGCCAGTCTCAGGATTAACTGCTCTAAAGCGATCTAAATGCTTTTGTATCTAAAGAACTGAGGCTCCCAGGGCTGCCCTGTTCCCCTCTAGATACCCAGGGAACTAATTGTGGCGATCAAAGTTAAAGCATTCTCTCTTCTTTATAGACTGCTAAATACACAGAAAAATTATTTCTCCATTCGTGTTCATTAAACTATCTTAAAGTTAAAAAACTGATGCCATGTTCTTTTGCCAAGTGAAACGAGCTAGAGTACTGAGATTGTCCTGCTTTTATGGGAACACAACAGCCCATTTAATTTAAAGACTGCTTTTGTTTGATTAATATTATTTTGCTGTTGTCCAGTCTGCTATCTCTTTCTTTTTGGATAATGAAGGCAATTGTCATTAAAAACTCTTGTGTGAGAAAAACCTGAAAACAACTAGGAATAATAATAGTAATAACAAAGCCCATTAACAAAATCAAGCAGGAAAGGTCTCACAATTTCTTAGTATCTAGCACCTTGTAAAGTAAATGAGGTATTTTTTCACTCAATATATGCAGTTTAGAATATTTCCTTTCCCCAGATTAGTTAGAAGATCAGGGCAGCCTCCTTTCAAGCTCCATCTAACAGAAGAGAGAAAGATACAGAGAGAGCCCCAGGATGTGGAAAGTCATGAAAATACCTACCCTGGAGACAGTATTCCCAAAGGATCCTTTTCATACAAATTCCAACTTGCCTAATGCCCTTAATGAATGAAATAAAGAAAGAATTCAGAAAGGCCCATGCTGATGGCTCCTGCTGGAAAGTGTGTGGTTTAAGGCATAGCTGCAGCAGTTCTGGGAGGGAATCGGCTCCGGTCCCCATCAGCCAAGCAGACAGGAATCACTGGGGCGAAATCTTCCCCCTCACACATTTGCAATTGACTTGAAATAACATCACGACACCTTTGGATAATTGACGCCTTCTTACCTTTCGTTGTCCTTTGCAATTAATATTTGTAGATCTAGAGGTTTCTCCCAGCCACAGATAACAGGAAGGTGGAAGGGGTGGGGAGAGAGAGAGAGTGCGTGTGTGTGTGCGTGAGTGTGTGCGTGAGTGTGTGTGAGAGAGAGACGGAGAGAGAGGGAAAGCGAGACGCAGAGAGAGGCTTTGGTTGTGTGTCTGTGTTTGGGGAATGGTGTGTTGGTGTATTCGTGTGGAGGTGTATCTGGGGCTTTGTAAACCTCTGGAGTTCTAAAGGCAAGACAGAACGTGAAGAGTATGAGGAGCTGGATCTCCCTTGTCAGTCGTTACAGAGTTTCAGCAGCAGTGACCTTCAACCCTTTTGCTCTGTGTCAGTCTCAACTTGAGCCCCTTGCCCAGCTGCTGTGCCCGCGTCAGAATGCAGAGAAGGAAAAAGGGACAGCAGAGGTAAGGAGGCAGAGAGAGATTGAGATCAGAAGGGCTTTTCGCCCAGTCAAATGGGCCTCTGGTGACAAATCAATCACGGCCTGTTCAAACCAATGATGCTGCCAGTCTCCAGCTCGCCAACCCCTCCACAACCTCCCCCAGCTCCTCTGGCTCTCCTACATGACACTCAGCTGATGACTGGGGCTCCAGTCAGAGCAGGGCTGCTTTTTACAGGTTGATTTGGTCATTAGCATCATTTCTTCTCTGTCTCCCTCTCGCTCTCTCATTACCTATCATCTATTTACTTATTAAATATTGAAAACTAATAATTGAAGAAGGATTGTGGCACACAGAAACACTTGTAAATAAGTTCATTTACTGCCTTGTTAAATATTTGATTTTATTCACTTAGGATGAGCTACCTGATTTAGTGTAATTAGGATATCTAATCAATATAATCAGTAGGCCTTAGAAGATCCTCACTCCACCTCCTCCTTCCCTTTATTTTACAGTAGTAAAGCCAACTTTAGTATTTTCTGTAGGATATAGATTATTTTTCTTTACTGCTGCTAAAGGATAATAAATTACTTCTTTCAGTAAAGGCTTTCATCTGAGTATTTGAAAAAATATGTTTCCAAACAGCAAAAGAGAGAAACAGTAATATGAGTGCTTAAAAGTTTAGGAAGAACAAAGTACTCTCTTAGAAAGTACTCTCCTGCAGGTTTGTGATCTGAGGATTTGTATTCTCTGTTTCTTCCTCTCTTCTCCTCTTGCACTCCCCCTCCCCCCTCCCTTCCCTCAATCCCTAATACAAAGGGGGAGAAAAAGTCAAAATAAGGTCTTAACAGAGCATGTATGGCTCTCTCTCTAGGCCCTCACTAGCCTTAATCCCTGGAATAAAATCCTCCCTACAGAA